>JAQIWU010000596.1:0-24036 GCA_034696445.1 Isotomiella minor
TTGTCGTCATTTTTAAAATCCTGGTTTTGATTAACCTCGTCTATGGCACTTCCTGGATTAAAGGCTTCTTTGACATTCTAATGACAATGTATAAAGTTGTAGGTACGGGTTTGACATGATAACGATAACAAGTCCAGTTGTAGTAAGTTTCTGATTCTCACTTTTACCCAACAGGACTTTACATTGGCTACTGCTTCCTGCAAGAAATAAAAAGCGAGAGTGTCTACTGGAATAATGACTCCGCCGAGGAACAAGCTGAATCCAACTTCGTAAAGCTAAAAGAACTGGAGAGAAGTTCATTTTCCATTCCGACGATTATGACAACCAGCCCTTCACCGGATGAGTTGCCACCAAAAGATCAGATCTTTGCTGACCCCTCGAATAACGACGACAGTGATGAGAACAACTGCCCATATGACAAAAAGTTGGATGAAGACGCAAACATTGTGAACGTTAAAATACAATAAAAATTTCATAGCATTTCTGCAACCGTGAAATATTGTATCGAGTTCTATACATTTTTTCACACTTACTAAAGTTCTGTCTGAGACAGGGGTAGACAAAAACACGCCAAACGCTCTGAATTCAGCTATGGTAAAAGTTCGAATGATAATTTGACTCTTTTGAAGCTTAAATTGGCTCAGCGTTAGTATTTATGTACAAGCGAACAAAATATTACTCCAATTGCCCTCTCATTTGCTCACTTAATTATTCTATTCACACTTTACTTTACTTTGACTCCATTCTCATTTTTACTTTTGCAGACAGGCATTCATGATCATGTCCTGTATGTCTGCTCAAAAATTGTACACAGTTTGACGTCTATCCGTTGGCCTAATATTGTCAGAATCGTTCGATCTCAAGCAGTTGCAATGTGACTTCTCAGAGACATTCTTAGCCATTCATATTTTTTTTATCTTGTAATTCCAAATTCTTTCTGCCCACAATTTGAAAATGGGTGAAGGAAGATGCACTTGCTGCTGTATGACCTATCAAACACGGGTCACGCTATTTGCCTTTACAAATGTGGTAAGCAAGAATGTAGTGCGACTGCCTGGATTTAAGTGTTTTTAAACATTAATTTCTATTCCGCAGGTGGTAACTGCAATGCAGCTAATTGTTCCATTGATCTCTTCCGGATTTATCCTTTACTTTCAATTAACACAACAGCAATTTGAAGCAAGATATATTTTGCACGAGGAAACCCTTTCCATTTTTCAAAGGATCCCTTCCATTGTGTTGAAACCTCCTGACACCAGTAAAATTAGCAATGAGGAAATGGCAGGTATGCGTCTATCTTCTTTTGTGCTTCATTCAAAAGTTTTTCGTTACAGGAGCTTTGCATTCTCAGCTACAATCGGATTTACATGTTTGGGCATCATGGATTTTCATTAAATTGGTTATGCTGTTCTACGCTGTCCTTTTGTACAGTGGAGCCCGGAAGGTAAGACTTGTCCAAATAACGCTGCTACTGTGAATTGTCGTCATTTGTAATTGCAGAAGGGCTATGGACAAATAACGGCATGGTTTGCCCTAAACTTGCCTATGGCCGGACATAGCGTCCTTCAACTTGGAATGGACTATGGTTTAGGTGTCATGCGGAAGAAGCCACTGAATTTCCAAATCTATCAAATCTCAATATGTGTGTACCAATGGCTAGGATTGCTGTTTGTCTACTTCTTCCTTCGGAGAGTTCGATATCATCAAGGGGTGCGTTACACTTCGGAGTTTAAAAGGGACGCAGATGTCAAATTCAGAGATCCAGCGAGTCTGCATTTGTAATGTAATTTTCCTTGACTTTCCAAAGAGTAAGAATTGATGTCATGTTGTGTCTAACTTAATTCCAGTATGTACGGACCTCCACGGCCAAAATTTACTGTGAATCAACGATACTACAACGACTACTGACGTGAACAACTCTGTCTCACAGTGCCCCGTTGATTGAATACTCTGAGTATGTATTAAAATAACGACGACTAAAACTTTAGGGTCATAATGTCAAACCCAAACAATTAAGAGTTTATAAAATAAAATGTTATGTGACTTTTAGATGGGATGGCGTGGAATGGCAAAAAAGATTTGAGCTAAAAGCAAATGAATTGCAATTGCAGTGGAATCATTTATAAGAATCAAGTGGCTTTCTCAATTTGCAGTAACAAGGTTTAGAATTTGGTTTGCATCAAAGCATAATTTTTGTTCAGTTCAGAGGTCATAATTTGATAAGTTCCGTTTTGGCCAGTTCACAACTCCATTGCCCGTTTGAGTAGGGAAGAAAATTGTAATGACAATGAATGAGAACATGAGCGTCCCCCTGAGGATTCCACTCAACTGGAATGTGATGTCTTTATCGTTCTTTTTGAAACATCTGTCCGATGCCATGATGCAAGAATTTTCATAAAATGCTGCACATAATATCACGACCGCTCCAAGCTACAAGTAATAGGAAAGTATTGGTACGCCACAGTAATTAGTTGATGACGATGACTTACGGTGGCAATATCAACAGCTTCCATATCACGGACGCCAACGAGGAGGAAAATGAATCCTGTAGATACAATTGGAGCTTCCAAGAACGGCCCCACATGATTGGGACGGATTGCAGTTATGAGTGTCGTAACAGCCATGATGAAGAGGGCGAAGAAAAGTACGTATTTCATTACCCCCTCTTTGTGCTTGAAGCAGCAAAGGCCTTCCATACAAACGCCTAAATAGACAGTGCGAATGGCAAATGTACCATGCTTTGTGATAATTTTATGGCGTACCGGAACCATACGAGATAAGACATAGGAGTCCAATCTTGAGGGAACGGTATTCTCCAGCCGTACTTCGGAGACACGAAAACAGGATAAGCCAAGTTCCTTAATACTCAAAAAACCTTGCCTATGAGGCAATGTGACATATTTTTATTCCTAAAAAATAACAATGACTAAGACTCTTACGTGACATGCCAAGCTAATCAAGATATAAACAGAGTGAAATATATGGGTCAATAAAATAAAAAAGATATTCAGTCAATTTTCAGGTGATATTGGAAAGAAGGTAGGTAAACTGTGTCATGCAGTCTAGGCTTTTCTTGCATCTTTTCTCCCATTTCCATCTTCATAAGAAGATCCAATCCAAGATCCAAATATATCGGGCGAACCATAATCAACAGTTATCCCACATAAAGTACCTGTCCTTTCATTCATTACCGTTGTTGGTATTTCATTGTCATACTCTGAGTAGGAAGGTCGAGGTCGGAGGAATCCTTTATACTTTAGCTCGACTCAGTGCGTTCTTTCTCCAAAAGTGAAAATATATATAGGTCAAGTGTTCCAAGAAGCAATTATTGCTGCAATGCTATTTACAATCCATAAAAATTGTTTATTTCCAGGAAAAGTCAAGTTTCAAGTTTTCGGTTAAGATTTTTTACCGTACAGTCATGTTATATAGTCTAGTGCGTTCTTGTCTAAAAACCGAGATATGGGGGACGCCTTACAGATTCACCTTCAGCTATTTAATTTGCTGGGGACCCCAATACCAATGATCTTCACGTCGACGGGTTCTCTTATCTTAACTATCTCTACGTTTGCAACCCTGTGGTCAGCAACAAACATCGTGGATGACTACATTAGGAATCCAAACTTTAAGATTTTTGCGTCAGAATTTGAGTCAGTGTATGATTTTATAGTGGGTAAGGAAGACGAAGATAAAGAAGCTACAATCTGTGCGTCTAATTTTGATATCCTTAAAATGTAGTGGGTGGAGGCTCGGCAGGCTCTGTTGTGGCGAACAGACTATCAGAAAGTGGTGACTTTAAGGTGCTACTTCTTGAAGCTGGAGGTGACCCACACCCCTTGAATGGAGTACCGGAATTGGCACCTTATAACCTTCACCATAGAGGGACAGACTGGAAATACAAAATAGTACCACAAGAAAATGCGTGTCTCGCATTACCCCGCCGAGTCAGTTTAAGCATACTTTAACTCGTATAACATTCATTCGCAAGGATAATTGTGATTTTGAATTATAGAGACTTTCCTGGCCTCGGGGAAAGGTTCTTGGTGGGAGTAGTACTTTAAATTGGATGATATATCAAAGAGGTCATCCGAAGGACTATGATCTTTGGGTAGATGCCACCGGTGATTCGCAATGGTCCTATGAGAACTTACTCCCATTTTTCAAAAGATCTGAGAGCTACCACGGCTGGTACCCAAATCGTAAGGCATAAACTTAAATTAATGGACAACTCATTAACACTGGAATGTGAAATTAGAAACTTTTCATGGAGTCGGTGGACCTTTGAGAATCTCAAAACAAACCTATATACCCACTTTGAAGGAATGGATGGAGGCAGGTGAAGAGATGGGCTTCCCATCCAATGAGGATCCCAATGGTCATCAAAAACCTGGTACATTAATTAAATCCATCGTAATCCAAATAATGAAAAATTCATCTATAATTGACTCAGGGTTTTATCCCATGGACGTTACAATCTTTGAGGGTCAGCGTGAAAGCACGTATAGAGCATTTCTACAACCCATAGGGCGACGTACAAATTTGCAAATCACTCGCTACTCCCACGTAACAAAAGTAAGACATTATTAACCTCCTCCCAAACCACGATTCTATGTTTGTCTAAACCCTTTAACAGGTCAACTTTGATGAGGATAAGAATGTGAGAGGCGTCAGTTTTGTAAGAAAGGGAAAGACCTTTACAGTTCGGGCCAGGAACGAAGTGATTATATGTGCAGGGGCAATTGGAACTCCACAACTTTTGATGTTAAGTGGTATTGGAAAAGCGTCTCACATTTCTTCCTTCGGAGTGAGTAGGCATTTAACTCAAGTTGGAGTTGGTGACATTTCCTACAGACACCGAAAACATTGACTTTAGTGTATTTGCAGATTACCCCTTTGGTTGATCTTCCAGGAGTAGGACAAAATTTACAAGACCACGTACTGACTCTACTTGGACCCTTCATCCTCAATGCTCCAGTCTCTTTTCTGATGGACAGAGATTTAAGTTTTCAAAGCCTTACAGACTATATGCTTTATAAGACAGGTAAGGATAAATAAAAGCTAGTGAACCTCATGACGGAGAAAAATTGTAATGACTGTCATTCTTTCTTTCAGGACCGTTCTCATTTAACGACTTGTCAGGACTGGGTTACATCGCCACAAAGCAAAGCAGTGATGACTCTTGGCCGGACATTGAATTTCACCAAGTCCCACTTGGTCTGAGAAAATCCATCGCAGGGGATTTAACGACACTGTTTGGTCTGAAGCCCGACATTTTACCCCGATACTTTAAACCTGACATGGGGAAAGATGCGAACTTCGTCATGGTGGATCTTGGACGACCTAAATCAGTTGGAGAAATTACACTTCAGTCTTCAGACCCTTTTGTACACCCTGCTATTGATCCCAAGTATTACAGTGATCCTGGAGACATGGAAGCGATGGTAGAAGGTAATTACGGCTTTTACATAAAGTTGTGGGGCACATTGAGACATGATTCTTTTTGCAGCACTCCAATTTACAATCAAGTTGTACGAAGGTACCAAAGTTTGGCAAAGGTATGGGGCAAAACTCCCCTCCAGACATTTGCCAGGCTGCGAGGATTATGTCTTACTATCAGAGGAGTACTTGGAATGTTGGATTCGTCACTTGACTTTGACCATTTACCATCCCTGCTGCACTGCCAGAATGGGACAAACGACTGATTCAATGTCCGTGGTAGACTCCACCCTTAGGTACGCTTCATTTACTCTAAACAGACAAGATGTATCAGGATTATTTGGTTTTTAGAGTAATAGGAGTGAAAGGTCTTAGGATCGCAGACACCTCAGTCTTCCCATCCATTACCAACGCCAACCTCAACGCCCCAGCCATTCTAATGGGAGAGAAAGTGTCTGAGTTTTTGCTGCAACAATGGAAAAAATGATTCCGATGTGATAATAATCTTCCTCTACGTCTCACTGTTAGTGTTTTCATGATAAAGTTTATTGCACTATTTTTACTAACTTATCTAATACCTATATACTCGTTTTTGCTTCATGATTATGACACTGACTGACATTAACAATAAAATAAATATATGGCAGAAAACAAATATGATGTTGTGTGCTGAATGAAAGACGTTAAAAGTCGTGCTGCTGTGATGTAGTTCCAAGAAGGGACTGCGAGTTGGAAGCATTGGAGGCTACTTCTTCAAAGTCTGTCGTGCTCGCACTTTCACTTCCTCCGTCGTCTATTGTGATTGCTTCGGCTTCGATGGCAGATTCCTCTGCTACCTCGCTGCCGTCAGAAGTAGCTGTCGTTGTCGCCTCAAGATGAACTTTGTTTGCTTTCCAAAGCATATTCCGAAATCTCATGGGAGTGCCATCACCATCAGTATTGAATAGGGATCTTCTTGCCGAAGACATTGGTGAGTTTTCGTTTTCACCACCACCGCGGTTTCGCAAAACTGATTTCTTTTTATGTTTTACTGGGCTGGGACTGGGACTTGATTCGCATCTGTCACCAAAATCCGTATCACTATGCTGACTTTGGCTCATTCTTGAGCCAATAGACTCAGGTGAGAAGGGTGGAGGCGAGTCAAAGAACGGTTCAGGTCGTAGATATCCTTGAAAAGGAACAGGCGAGGATAGTGCTCTTAGTTGGCTATCCTTCGTTTGGGCTACTGCGATACTGGTCGTCACTGTTGAAGGAGGTGGAACGGTGCTGATGCTGCCACTGCCTCGCTTTCGAATATGGGCAGCCGCATGAGTCAGAGCTGACGGCAAATTCCTGACAAACTGGACTACTCCCTTGGGGTCGTCACGCGATGAGGAAATATACTCCGGTGGTGTTCGATAGTCATTGTAGTGGAAGGAGTGGGTGCAATTTTCTTGCAGTGCCTCCTTAACCTATACATCAAATAAACAATTCATAATTAGCCATAGTGCAGAATGAATTAATTATGCAAACCATCAACGTACGTCTGTCAAAGTTGCTTTGTACGGTTTAACCAACGGCGTGACTACCTTCGGTTTTAGGTAATCAACAGCGTCCACAGTTTCTTGAACCGTTGGATGCATGGCGTAGCAAGCTTTCAGAAGCTGGTTAGTTCTAACTACCACCCCATCGTCATCGTCACGACGTCTTGTTTTCGCGTTCCTACTGCCTCTGCCTGATATCCGTGGTGGGCTCAACACCCATTTTGACCTATTGGTGTACCACTGCGTTGTTAGCCTTAGCTCTAATCTTGATCCCTCAGACATGCACTCCTGAAAGATAAAATAATTTTACATCATGTAGAGAAATTCTCGAGCCTTTGAGTCAACTGTACCCCATTCTCACAACAATGAATTTGAGTGTTGCTGTTGTCGGAAGTTGCAACTCTCAAACCATCGATATCTTTGTAAATATCGTATCGATACTTCGCCACATGAACCTTCTGTCCGAACTGCTTGTGCAATGCAGTTAGGACATATTCATGTGCAAACCTTGCTGAAATTAGAACCATCCATTTTAGCATAAAATCATATACGTTAGATTTTGATTTCTCTTACCAGACATTTGTATAGAAATCCAATTCGAAGGTGATTTTGAAATCCACCCTTGTATGTGACTAAACACTTTCATCAGCACTTCCTTCCGACAAGGAAATGAAGTTGTGTAGGCCATGGAGCAGAAAGTAGTATCAATGTATAGATGGTCAAATGACTTTACAACTTTTTGATTGGCTGAAGAAGTGGATGGTGGTATGTGAAGGTGGTCAATCGCTTTCAACTCCTCTACGGTTTTTCTAAAATCTCCAGTGTGCAAAATTCGCAGGGAGTCCGTTTCAAATAAAAACCTGTGAACATATATTGAACCAGTCTTATTCCCAATAACGTCTGAGTTATAGGTTTTAATTTCATACATCACAGATCCAGGACAGTGGCCGGCGGATAAAGGAGTCACGTGCACAAGCAAGTCTCCTCCTTTCCTCCTCCTAATTGTGATGGGGTATGTGACGTTGACATCCAGTTCAACAATTTTGTATCGGGCCATGAGTTTTTCTAGATTCTCTCGTCCTCCCAAGTAATTCGGAAAGGCAGCAAGTAACAGTGGGGTTGCCATACTCATGTACAGTACGACTCCAGGGTCTTCCAATCGTTGAAGGAAAGCAGGGCCCTCAAGTCCCACCATGTGGTCTAGACAAGAGAAACAAAATAGGAGGCCAAAATTTGTATTCCAGTGCTTCTGCTTACCAGTGTGAGCATGGGTAAGGAAGAAGGCTTGGGATTTCAGGTCATCCCCGTAAAAATGGTCCACGCATACCTCCGGAATTTCCTTCAGAGGCCCCACGTTGACATTGTTCTCTCCATAATGAATCCTTACTCCTCCAGTATCTGCAGATGACAACCCTCCTCGTCTTGACTTTTTCTTTGGCATTTTTGACCCTCTTCTTCTCAGTCGATCCCAACTCACACTTGTCTGTACGATGCATCAGTCAGGTACTTCAGGCAATTAACTCATGATAAGTCACTTATCCTAAATATAATTAATTAATCTTTGGTGGTATCGAACAAGTGTGAAATCGTGATACGACTTGGAGGGAAAAGACCAACTGCAGGTGTCGGAGATCAGCTGTCGTTGCAGCTGCATTGTTGTTTACATTTCTCTAGAAGACGACAATGAAATGGCGAGGATACTCAAGGCATCGGAGATAAGACGTCTCTTCTGTCCCCCAGAGGTTAAAGTGAAGAACTCTTCTGGGAGCAATGACGGGAGTCCGGAAGTCATCCGCCCAAGCGAATTTGAAGCCTTCTTGCAAACTCTGTTGGAAGACGATGAAGACGAGGATAATCTCTTAAAAGGTATTGTTGAACGACGAAAAATAAAAAGGGTGGCCCGAGGCAGGGACAAGAATCCGCCATGTTTCGTTTGTGGGGACGGAGAAACCGTCAACACTGCCTTCAACGATGATGAAGGGGAGGAGGCCTTGGCGTTGTTTAGAAAACTAGTGCTGTCGTCAGAGGATTGTTTGGGCAATCCTCGGGAAATGTTTTGCAGCCACTGCAAGAGCGTTGTAATGCGACTCGCGGTCATTGATAGGAAGATTAGGGAACTTCAAGGGCGATTGTCTGATGTGGTTGGGGTTTTGAAGTATGCCGTGAAGCAGATGCAATCATCCAAATCCAACAAGGACTTTGGTGAGATACTAATGGCATAGTCATTCATATTCATTCGTGTTTATGTTTTTTGATATTGTTGTAGACGTAGGTCCTTGTGCTCAAACAAATATGGAAGCTGCCAACAAGCAGAAATTAAAACAGCGTCGTTCAACGGCACCAAATGTCGAAGGTTTCAAGTAGTTTGTGTGATTCATTTATCATATCTTCCAATGTTGTGTTTTTCTTAGACTTTGACGAGGATGGTGGTGACAACGACAACCCATTCCTGATTCTGCCAGTTAAAATGGAAGTGAATGAAGCTGACGAAGATGAAATTATTCTAGGTATAGACCAACCGTTTTCACCATCGCCGTCCTCGCTGCCCCATTCTTCGTCTTCACCACCCAGTGACTCGGATGATGCTGCCAATCTCATTAGGTTTGTTCTATAACTTGCAACTAAAAGGCTAAAAGCTTATGTGATTTGATAGTAGTGACATGGAACGCCCAGCTCCAAAGTCACAAGAAGAAACTCAGAGTGCAGAGTTTTCCTGCTCCTTGTGCAATTTTTATGGGAAGGAGAAATGGGCTCATACCAGACACTTGCGGACGCGGCGTCATCAGCAGAAGGTCAAATTAGCGCAATCAGGGACAATAACAGTATCAGGGCAAGAACGTGACTCAACGCCTAATGAAAAAACAGACGAAAATGAGAGGTAGTTTACAAAGAATGTAAATGTAGCTGGATAAGAATATTGTGTTGATTTGTATTTTAATTTCAGTGAAGGGTAGCAAATGTTCCGATTAACTCACTACGATCAAAATCATATTACTGTTCGTTCTGTGACTACCGTGCCAAATCAAAATGGCATCTTTCTGATCATGAGCTAAGCTTGCGGCATCAATGGATCGTGAAACAAAAGAAAGGAGTAGCATCCTCTCATGATACGGACTCAGAAAACTCGCAAACGACAGGGCATTTGCCAAAACATACAAAGAAGGCACCACGTTTGTCCAAAGAGAAGTAAATTTCATTTTCCCCGTTTTTCTTTCCTCCACGCATAATAAATTGCTGTTTTCAGAATGGAGGCACTAATGAACTGCGCATCATTTCAATACCGGTACCACTGCACCGTTTGTAATTATCGTACCGGTACAAAAAGTCACTATTTGAGACATCGTCGTAGCTTGCAACATCACCGAAATGTGAAAAATAAACAAGAGTTGACGGAAATTGAAGGTGTAGAGATAGTAAATTCCAACAACGATCAAGACACGACTAACGAAGGAAACGAAAGCGCGGAACACGATGATAGGTTGTGATTCTAAAATCTTAATACCAGTGGCTACTTTAATCAATAGTTTTATTTCAATTTACAGCAGACTGTACCACTGCTCCATCTGTAATTACCATACTAATCATCACTTCCATTTGAGGAGACATCATAGGTCTTCCCGACACAAGCAAAGAGTGAATGAGAAAGGGGAGGAGGTGGATGTACCTGTTGCACCGGAGAGGCAAAAAGCTACAAAACAAAAACTGTAAGCGAAAGTATTGGAAACCTTTATTTCATACTCTATGGTCTAATTTATGACTTTAGTGACAACGACAACCTGCAGCCGCAGCCTCATAAGAAATTGTTAGCCAAGAGTCATGTAGTGTATCATTGTTCCTTCTGTAACTACCACACCAGACTGAAGAAGCACCTTGTGCGACACAGATTAACAAGGTTGCATCGGTGTAATGTTCTGGAGAAGAAGGGCACGGCCGGATATGAAGGAATAGATGTGGACGCGGAGCTACCACCATTGCCACCAAACATGAAAATGAAAGTTATAAGGCCTAGAATTTCTCATTGTAAGTACTGCAACATTCGATTTACAAAGTACTCCGTGTACCTTGAACATTTATACACCAGACGTCACCGACGTCTTGTTGAGGAAAAAATTGTAGAGGAAGGTTTAGCGGTAGACATTGACGAAGAAGCGCCCCTTCGCCCGGAAGAAATGTATGTCATTGTCAATTATCAATGTTGCATGATGGCATTTACAATTTTTTCCAACTTTCAGGAAGGTGGTCTGCGAAACCTGTGGAATAGCGTGTAGTAATAAGTATGGGTATGAGAAGCATAAGAAATTACACGACTCTAACAGAGAAAGACCATTCAAATGCCCAATTTGCGACAAAGCGTACCTACAAGAAGTCACGTTGAAAGAACATATACAAAAGCATGGAGCTGGATCGTCTGTAGTTTGTGAGCATTGTGGAAAGTCTTACACCTCTCAAAAAGGCCTGCGTTGTCACATTCAGAATGTCCACAGTAGGAAAGAAAGTTATCGCCATCGATGTGGAAAATGTGGGATCATATATTACTACAAACATCAATTCATTGCCCATCTACGCACACACAAGCCGAACGAAGAACGACTTAGGTGCCATCATTGTGGAGAGGTCTTTCCTCGTGAGTCGAAAAAGCTGGATCACATTCGACAGGTCCATGAGGGAAAAGTATTTCAGTGCTCACAGTGCCCCCGCACCTTTTCTTATTCATTTCATCTAAAGACGCACATGCGACAACACGGGTGAAAAGCCTTTCATCTGTCAGATTTGTGGAAAAGGATTTTCTGACAAGTCCCACTTGAACAGACATAGAAGGGAAGTATGTGCTTCGGAAAAAACGAAGAAACGTCGGAGGGACCAATAGTTGCATACAATTCCAATTTTTCACGTCGGTCGGAAGTGATATTAAATGGATCATAAGACAATTAGGTAAAGCAAACTGATTGTAATTATGTTTGATGAACTGCATAATAAATACGTTTGTAGGATACAACATAAAACATTGAATAATTTACAATTCTCTAATTCCAACCACTCTCGAATATTCTTGACAAAACGGAAATATGGCGTCTGCTAAGGTTTCACACTGCTTCCGCCGTATTTCTCCCATTTCTTAAATTTCTTGGGATTCAGACCATAGGCTTGTAAACGGTCATCATCCAACCCCACTCCACTGGCATCACCACCACTTTTACGTTTCCTGTTCTTTTGCTTTTCCTTACGCTTGTCTTTGTTGGAGACTTGTTTACTTTCACTTTCTTCAGGTTTGGAGACATTAGGTGCAAACGTTTCTCCATTCGATTGTAATGACGTTGTATTTTTGTTTTTCTTCTTCCTCTTTTTCTTTTTCTTTTTTGCTGAACTGTCGGCGGTGACACTGATGATAGTAGAGCTATCCTTATTTCCTTCATCCTGCAGACTTACAAAGTCTCCAGTCTCGGTTTTTATGCTTGTGAGTAAACCGGCGTCGGAACCATCATCATCCACAGGCTCAGGTTTTATTGTTGTTAGTAAACCGGTGTTGGAACTCTCATCATCATTATCTAATTTTGGCTTTGCGTTTTTCTTCTGCTTCTTCTTCTTCTTTGTTTGCGGAGTACCACTACTACCTTGTTCGGCGAGATCCACAGAAGAACCACCACCATCTTGTTCAGTTGCATTTTTTGCTTCGCTAAAGTTTGAAAAAGAAGAGAAAACATTATTAACATTAGAAACATATTTATTAACCCTGTATGTCTGCACAGGCACATACCTCTGTTGGTAAAGAGAAAGTAAAAGGCGTTTCTTCAATTGTTCGTTCTGGGATTTCTTTTCATAAGCTTGCGTTTCAAATTTTTCTTCCTCGGCTGTACGATACTGGTACGTCTTCTTCAGGGAGGCCCATTGGTTCAACTCACGATCATCCCCGTCAAGAATCTGTCAACAGCAGAATGCTTTATTGTCGTCATTTCTAAATGTGAACTGTAGTGTAATACCTCTTTCGTTGTCAAACCAAAGTTATTGGGGACGACTTTCCGATATTTAAAGCGACAAGGCATGTCCCCTACTACATCTTCAAAGTCAAGAGCGTAATACTCGTCAAAATATTCTTGAAATGACTTGTGAATAGTCGGATCGAACTTCGGTTTTTCCTTCTCTAACACTTCCAAGAACTTTGATTGTCTTCCCTTCTTTCCTTTCGACAATCGTATTAGCTCTTGGCGAATATTCTTTTGTTCATCAAGATCACCAACAGTCTTCTCCTGCTCACTCTGTTGAGGACGTTTCTAATTAATAATAGCACGTTTTAAAACAATCACGTCAGTTTTAGGTGCAGTTAAAAGTATGCAGAAAAGGGTCCTTACTTTCTTTTTACTGGATGTGGACTCCCCATGTGAGTCATCTACTTCTTTCGACACTGTTTCTTCTTGTCCTTGCCATTCATCCCAGTTAACTAAGACAAACATGCATTTCAATACGGGTAAAGTTGGACTACTGAATACCGCTATAAATTACTTTCATCGTCGATTTCAGGATCGTAAGGAAACTGCGGTTTCTCAGAATCATCATCTTCATTATAAAATTGATCACTGAATACAGATTTCATTTTCTTGTCATATTCTTCAGGATCAAAGTCTCCGTCAAGGTCCAACTCTTCCAACGGCAAATCCTGGTCACCCGTAATTTCTTGGATTTGCCGGAGCTTATCAAGGATTTCCTTGCGTTTCAACGCCTTAAGTCGGTTAACCTCTTCTCGTTTATTGTCTATCGTTTCTTTCTTCCGATCTTTTGCAGTCTGACGATACAATTTACGGCGTTCGTCTTCTCTTCTTAAGGAATCTTCCACGGTTCGAGGAAATCTTTTTATCTGTCGTAATCAAAAATCATGTGAAAAAATATCAAGACACGCCATTAGAGTAAAGTAACTTACAAACTCAGGGTCAGGTTCTTCAAATCGAAAGTTGTACTTATGTTCAAACTCTTCCCTTTGCTCTTCAAACTTTTCGTCATCAGATAATCCCCCTTCGTCAGAGTCATGTGCAGTCGGATCGGTGGAAGAAGGCCCGTCGTCTGCTTTGTTTCCTTCCTCGGACACTTCGACATACTTTTTGTTCAGAATGTAGTCTCGCAAAAATACTTCGCCTTCATCCAATTTGTCATTTGACCAATAGCTTCGCAAGAAGGATAGTTCCTTTGCATCATCTTTGGAAAGCTTTCCATGCTCAATCCTACAAAACCATGTGTTAAATTACTTTTTGATGACTAGAATGTTCGTACCTTTCCAGCTCTCCTTTCAACCATCTTCTGTAGTCCTCCTCGTCTTGTCGTTTCTCTTCTGTCGTTTTGTCCTTCCCCTTCTTTAGAAGTGTACTTTCGTCTCCTTCGTCATCGTCCGAGTCCATTGACTTCAAAGCCTCTGTGAAACTCTGCTTTATTTTTGCCTGCTCTTGATTGTAGGACAGAGTTTGTGTACGCCTTTCCTTTTCCTGACGGGTCTCGTCGTCAGAGTCTGAATCAGAGACCAAGGCTCCTTTCTCCAAAACCATTGTCCGTTCATGATCCTTCAAGAGAAAAGGCTTTTTGTTGCTCTTGTCTTTTTTCGATGATGATGATGATGAAGGTGAGGGCTTGGAATTATCTTGGTTTTCTTCGGAAGAGGTAAAGAAACGCGCATTTGGGTCATATATCCTAGGATCCTTCTGCTTGAGAACCGAGAGTGTCTTGAAAAAGGCTTTTTCGTTCTCCTCCGTCCACTCTTCCTCCTCTGACGAGGAGGACTCGTCCGACCCTGCCTCCAACTCCTTCACGTCCGTCGTTCCAAATCGTGCTTTTACTACAAAGTTATAAAATATGCCACTTAGAATCATAATCGTAAGAAAAATGTAGGATCGTGTCCTTTTACCTTTCATCAACTCCTCCTTAGTCCTCCACTTGTCATATCGTTCTGCGTAGTTTTTGTTAATCTGAAATCCACTCCCACTGCCCTTATTTGACCTCAGGCTGTCCAACTTTCCTCCACCATTTCCATGCCCAAACTTCCTCGTCTTGTCGCCATCATCCTCTTCGTCACTGTCAGGAAAGAGTTGAGGGGTGGCCTTCCCTCGTTTCTTATTTACACCCGAAGAAAACATAGTCCGAAATTATTATTCGGTCAAAAACTATAAAATGTGACTCCCTGCTGCAGACACACTTCGGACACCCACACGTGTTGCAAACAGCTGTGACTCCACAAAGACACAACAGTTCAAACGCTTGAGTTCGTTCGAGAGGAAAAAAGAACCATTGAATTTCCCAAGGTCATATTTGCTTCCAGTTTGCACGTCATCCAACTTAACTTATCATCGTACGATCCGAAGAAGGGGAACAAAACCGACATCGATAATCAACCATGGCCAAGAATTTGTTGAAAGTGGGGAAATTGATCCCTAAAAACAGTTCCTTGTTCTTGTGCGACATGCAGGACAAGTTTCGACCTTCGATCAAGTACTTTGACGCCATTGTGGAGAATTCCAATAAATTGTTAAGGGCTGCAAAGATTTTGGACATGCCTGTCGTGTGTACAGAGCAGTACCCCCAAGGTAAAACACTTAAGGTTCAATAAGATGACTAATTTATGTCTTTGGGGTCGCAGGTTTGGGAAAAACCGTGTCAGCATTGGGGATTGAAGCTTATGGAATCAAGGCCGTGGACAAAACATTGTTCTCAATGTGTCTAGACCCTATCGTGACGCAACTAAAGGTTGATTGCTCTTCAGTTAGCTTCATGGGGCAGAGTGAGATTTGTCTTTTGTTGTCATTTTTCAGGACACTCCTGATGTCAACTCCATCCTTCTCTGTGGCATTGAGGCACACGTTTGCATTCAGCAGACAGCATTGGACTTGAGAAATCTAGGATACCAGGTCTTTGTCGTGGCAGATGCCTGCTCATCAAGGGGCCATGCAGAAAGGTGTGGTGTGTTAGATATGTTTTATGGCTTGAGACACGAAGTGAACCGTCTTTGTCTTTTCCAGGAAGTTTGCATTCAGCCTGCTGAAACAGGCCGGATGTTGGTTGACTACGACTGAAAGTGCTATCCTGGCCCTCGCTGGGGGATCAGCACATCCTCGGTTTAAAGAACTGCAGGCTATCATTAAAGCAGAGGCACCTGAGACTGGACTATTGCAGATGAACATATAATTTTTGATGTAACCAAAGATGTATGTACATTGGACAAAACCTTAATTTTGATAATAATACAGAAAATACTGGATTCTTTTATTGTTACCGTATACGGAATTTTCATCTCAACGTAATTTCACTGCCTGACACTACCCTATAGCATGGCTGGCTTCCCTCTGACGTCTTACAAATTCAATTCCCCTCTTCTCATACACACTGAAGTCTGGGATAAATAGTTACGTAAATAAAACATTTTTGCATTCCTATTTTACGCACTACAAGACTGATATGATGATAGTTCATAAATAAATAATTCATACAAGTAAACCATGAAATAAAAGGAAGCAGTGTCATCGTCAACAAGGCAAATACATAACTTGACTAAAATAAACGCTGGCCAACAACAGACACGATTGATCGCACTAAAAAATAATAACTCAACTGGACTAAAGGAGACAAGGCAAGGGTTTGAAGATTTGAAGGGCATTATTGACATTCATATCCGTCACTTCTAACTTCTTGTTGAAAGATGTGTGAGGCATTGACATTGACATATATTATTTATAGTACATGGATGAACACATGAGCCCAATTGTTTCTTTTTGCGTGAACCTATCACTAGTTAAAGTTACAGTGCACCGATTCAATTACTCTGTATAAGTAGTAAACTAGTTAGGAGCTCATACACGACACAATCTTTTGAACAATAAAATAACGAAAGACTACAAACTAGGGCATTTGTGTTGCAAGCGGTAGAGCCTGTACTAGTACACATAAAAATAATGGATAATCAAATCACCCAAGTTCATAAACTAATCTGGAACTAGTTGTAGAGCTGTACACAATTACAATGCCTAACTGATCCATCATCATGCACCAACAACATGACAATAATAATGCGTTTAATATTTTAGAGAAAATAAATAGATACGACTACACTTACAAGGGAATGGCATTTCATTTCATTTTGCAGTACAGTTTTTGCTTAAAACGTGTTTGGTATATAAATAGATATCGAAATATAAATGCTTCTTTAGCTTTCTCACATTTCCAACGAGCATAAGGTAATGACGTCTTTGGATGATTACAGGATTAGACAGTATGGAGGCGGCGGCGGCGGTTGTAAGTTGTAGTTGTGTTGCTTGAGTCAAATACGGATATGGAGGAAAAGGAGGTATTGAATTTCATTATTAAAAATAATTTAGTAATTCAGGTCTTCTTTCACAAAGCCTTATTTCCCACCGTTCCCTTGTGGTTCATTGTTAACCATGTGAGTCCTTCATACAGACCGTCTCCTGTCGTCGCGCATGCCGGCTGCACGTACCAACTCCTGAATTGGCAACAAACAATTAAGATTTGCACTTGCACCATTTAAAGTCTCATTTACCTATCACTTATCCTTGTTAATCCCAACTTTTCTTGTATCTCGTGAGGCTTCATGGCTGGAAAAAGTGAAAGGTCCACTTTATAGAAATATGTTACGGGGGTTTCAGGACTTACCATCAGGAAGGTCTTGTTTATTGGCAAATATAAGAATAATCGCATCACGCATTTCCCTATCGTTAATAATCCTATGTAGCTCCATTCTAGCCTCGTCAATTCGATCGCGGTCGGCGCAGTCCACTACAAAAATTAGCCCATGTGTCCCTGTGTAGTAATGTCTCCACAAAGGCCGAATTTTGTCCTGCCCTCCAACATCCTACAATAATTGAAAACAATCAATCAATGAAGAAGACTATGTGTCACTGAAGTTACGATCGACAACTTACCCAAACGTTGAATTTGACTTTCTTATACGTCACCGTTTCCACATTGAACCCCACGGTTGGAATTGTTGTTACTGACTGACCCAGCTTCAATTTGTACAAAATGGCTGTAAAAAAAGAACATACAAAACAGTCAGATCACAGCCTAGTCATGAACAAAATGTCCCTTACTAGTTTTCCCTGCAGCGTCCAAGCCAAGCATGAGTATTCTCATCTCCCTGTTCCCAAAGATTTTCGAAAGCAACTTCCCCATCTTGACTTGACTTGACCCTCCCTCTTCTTCTTCTTCTTTCTGAGCAAATAGTAGTTTATAGTCTCTTGCAACGACGACGATTGTCCTGTCAATTGGTTTCTTTCCAAGTCTCTCTAAAACGTCTTTCAAGTTATAAAATGTCACCACCACATCCCACTACTTGAAGAAGGCCGCAATTTCAGTTTATTTTATTGTCCATGAACCCAAAACTAAAAAATCTCCCTTCCTTCCTCCCTTTGACGACAAAAAAAGAGGAGGAAATAAATACGATAATTTTGTTGGATACAAAAACACTTTAATTTTGTAACTCGTCCAATGCTGCTGCTGGCTGTCTCTCTGCTCTCTGCTATGTTCGTGTCAAAATTCACATCATCCACTCGTTTAAATGAAGGAAGATGATTAAAAAAGAGTGGAAATATTAAATTGCTGCTCTTGTTATAATTATTTTACACAGCATTGTGCATGCATACGGAGAGAGGCAGGCAGAGAAGTGAAACGGTACGGTACCACTTTGCTTTTTGGCTGCTGGTTTTTTTGTGGTGGAAGTGGAAGGGGAAAAATCTCTCAACGGATTTTTATTCTAACCGAGATTCATTTTGGTCCAAGCGCCAGTCTCCCTTCTCCCCAAAAAAGCATTGTTCCTTTTCTTCTGCTTCTCATCCGCCATGAATCTGTTGATCATGGCTTGGCTTATTGCCTTTCACTTTTCTTTCCAAAAGACGTTTATGAAGAAACGAGAGGTTGCATTGTTGGAGTCATGAAAGTCTTTTGTTTTAAAATATGATGGGTCACACATTTATTCTTTTTAGCAGTCAACAATAAAATAACAATGGATTAATAAATATGTGTAGCGGAATAATAATATCACATAACTCATAAATGAATCGATGACGAGCTTGTAAATAAAAATAGTATTGTAATGGAACCCCACGAACGAACAAACAAAAACCTAAAAAATATTATGTTTCACTATAAAATCTTGCTTCTTTGCATACTGCACATTTAGGAATGAAATATTTTGTGACAAATCATCCTACAAATAAATCATAATAACAAACAATACGTTTATAGGAACCTATTGAGTACATAATCACATATCATCATCATTATCAACATCAACAACAACGTCCTTAGAGAGTATATGAAAGTGACTTGACTTTTCCTCTTTTCGTGTTTCAACTCTACACTTTTTAAAATTCCGCATGCAAGGATTACCGTGATTGAAACAAGGAAAGACATAACGAGTCAATAATATCATTACAAATTGGTAAAATGGGGAAGATAAATAATATTTGAGTTGGCACCATCATCATTAGTAAACTACGTATCAACGACACGAAGTGTGTCAAAATGTTCTCAAATAATGAACGAACGCACTCATCTCCTTATTTGAATTGTTTTGTTTTCTCGGTTAGGTTAAACTATCAGAAATCAATAATGAAATCACGTTTTGTGGCATAAGTAGGTGTAATGTTTTGGCATGGCATATGGAATATTGATTTTGTGACAATCAAACATGAATCATAAACTTTCTTCAATTCCAATTATTCCAATGTGAAAATCAGCCTTTACACCCATCCACAATAAGTTTCTCATATTCCCTCATTATTTTTCCCTTCATACATGAGTTACATTATTAGAACTAATGAGTATCTCCTATTGAAACGACTTTTATCCTCTTACAAATTAATTACATTATCAATCCTAAGTATTTTTATGTTTATACACATAATGTACATTTCGTCCACTTGTTCAAAGTAATAAATTCACAAAATACAATAATTGTAACACAGGTTAAGTAGATATTAAAGCGCATTTGTTGATCTTCGACTATAATAATGGATAATCTTGGTATGAATGAATAAAAAAACAAATAAACAACGAAATCAACTCGTTTATAACAATAAATCCGAAAGGAACTTTCAGTATTTGGAACAAAAAGGTATGACAGTCTGCGTATGATTTCATAACGAATAGATATAAATTGCACAACAACAGGTCGGAGAGAGTCCATCATCATTGAACGTTTAAAATTAAGTATGAAAATACGGTTCGAATTGTGCAGCCCTATATTTTATACGTAGTCCGAAGAATCTACTGCTAATGAGTGATGGAGTGGTGCGGAGGAATTGGAACATTCGTCTTCATGACTCAGAGATGGGATGTGAGATCCTGAACTGACAGAAGACTCCTGCGTCAACGGTTCTTGAGCCTGTTATGGGGAAAAATAAAGATATTTAGTTCGATTTCACCCATACAGTTAGAAATTATAAAAGAAAGCTTTAGTAATTTACGAAGCAAATTGCATTCCAAAAAAAAGACTTCAGCAAAACAATACTAATACCTGCCAATAGTAAATTCAAATCGACGCAATAACTGAATCGAATGACATGCTGAATGAAAGACATGATGATGATGAGACTTACCACGCCATTTAGTAGGCGTGCCTTGTGCGATGTTTGGCGTGGGTTGTGGTGGCTTTGTGGTGCAAATTGAGTGCATTTTTCAAAAGGGGCAATGGGAGATTTGAAGAAGAATAATTGCTATCATAGTTAACACCAAGTACCTTAAGTAGGTTAAGTTTTAGGAGCCTAATACATTTCCTTTGTTGTGATGTGCTACTACACTTTAAAGCTGATTTCAATTTCAGGTTCAGTCAGCTTTAAGTAAGATTATCATCAATCTACCAACTGGGTAGTAAAACGCCAGTGGCAGAGTACTGTAAATAATCTCATGGGGTAACCCGTCAGTTTAACTTGTTAAATCCTGCTACAATGCTAGGATCTACAACTTAAAGTAATAATCTTACTTATCATTTTCATAAGGAGCTTCTTAAAAGACTCATTATTAATTATGCATGCATAATAAAATAGTTGTTGCATAATATCCATACACACTCGTACCTAATAAAGCATGAATGACCTACCTAAACATCTTCTAGATACCTAGCTTTTTTTTAAGGTTTATGGAAATATTTAGTATTTGACATAAAGATAGATCCTATCATCTATTCCAAAATCTTCTTGAAAAGAGAAATATGGCATGGTTCAATTTGGCTGGCTTTGGCAAGATGAGTAATGTAGTAGTAGATTAATCATGAAGAATTTGAGTTGGAGTCGTTAGTATAAGTACTTTGTAGATAATAGCTTTTTTTAGTTCAGTGTGTATGGGCGTGGATTATTATGGGATCTTGCAAGTTTGGCCAGAGTGCCATGGAAGATAATGGAGGACGCAAGAGGGTAGGACTGTGGTGCGTTTACCTCTTCGGAAATGGTAACAGGGTAACTTGACTTGTTGTAACGGTTCTTTTCTATTGAGATTCTTCCGTCTTCTGTGGTGGTTTTACGGTACACTGGGTTATCAAAGTTCATTGTGTCCGTAGCCTTCACGAAGAAGTGACGATAAAGCACCAACACCACCTAATCAATAAGAAAGAGATTCATTGTTACAGTAGGAAAGAAAGGATAAAAAAAAGTCAATCTCTTACCAGAACGACAAGAACCAGGAGTGCTGACAAAATGCCAATTACTATTCCGGCAATTGTGGTTGTATCTGGCTCATTTGGTACACGTGAAAAGTTATCGTGGTCTCCTGCAAAAAAAAAGTTGGTGAAAGTTACTCATCCGCAAAAAAAGGCACGCTTGCTTTCTCTATAGGATAAAAGCGGTGTCTCCAAAGCGTATGATTTAGTTACCTTGCTGAATTGCATTTGCAGCAAGCTGACCATTATTGAAAGGACGATTGGGTTTACTAATAAACTTTCCCCTAGTTTTGTTCAAAGTCATGCCATTAAAAGTAACATCATCAGGAATCTCGTCTCGATCCATCATATCAGAACCCCTTTGACCACCCTCCGGTACCGTGCGGCTCATGTGATGCTGGTTGAAAGCTATATTCCCAAAGCGAATGATTTATATTTTAGATTCAATTGCCCCATTGTTTTTAAAACAGATTGTTAGAATACAATTGGTTTCATGCTTTCCCATGTTCATGCACTTTTCATTATCTTAAAAGAATCTTGGATCTGCATTTAGTTACCTGGGTCCGGTCCACAATTCTGTCCATCCTGTGATAAGACCAGACCATCCGGACAAGCACAAGAAATTAATGGCGATCTGTCATTAAACTTTGGAGCCGGGAGACATAAATGGGAGCAGCGTCCATTAAGCGGAGTGCAATGATTCTCTCCATCAGGTTGACGATACGCATGGTAGACGTGGACAGACATTACGTGCTTCACCTACAAGACATTCATTTTATAACGTATCTTTCTTCTTAAACGGAAGAGAGAAAGGAATGGCACAATTATTGAAAGAGAAAGGAATGGGCAAAAGAATGAGCGAGTGTATGGATGGATAAGAAGAATTGTGCTGTAAACTTAATCGCACAGATCTAGAGTCCCTTTCTCAGAGACTACAGCCATTAAATCCTTCCATCAATTTTAATGTACTTTCTCCTCGCATCAAATTGATTTACAGTCATTCTCCCTGCCACTAATTTTCTATCTTTTGCGCCAACTGCAAAAAAAAATCTATCATCCTTCTTCTTCTTCTTCCAGAGAGAAGAGAAAGTCACATTCTTCTCCACTTCCGCCTGTCTTCTCGCCTTTGTTATTGAACTCTTTCATAGACACAAAACTGTCGGAGTTTCAGAGACAAGTCATTACTTGTGAGGGGGATGAAATCGAAAAGTTACATCAAATATAATAGCAAGCAGAAGAAGAACAGACTTGGGCTAGGCACTATCACTTATGAATTTTCCATCTTCTACAGAGAAAAAAGGGGAAAGCACTCTTCTGAAGCCTTTGTCTGCCTGCCGTCCTCCATGTGCCTATTTTTTATGACAAAGAGCAGAAAATGCCCAATCAGAATACGATCCAATGGAATCTAGATCTCCAATTGTGATGACGATAGTGGCAAAAATGGGCTATTAGGAGGGGCTGAGGACCCTCGTTATAAAATACGATAATGATACTTTTTTACTTTCTCTTTCTGCTTCCGACTGCCTGCCAACTGGTGGGATACTTAAGACGACTAGCGTTCTCGAGTGGTCTGTTCCATATCGAACAAAAAGAAATGAATCTACATCATTTTGTCTTACCGTGTTGGGAGGGATGATTGCAGAAAGTTCCTTCCCATTGAACTTGTTGGCCTTAAAAATAGTTTCGTTGGCCTATGAAAAGAACATTCAAAAAGAATAAAATTGATGTGTCTTATCAGCATCTATCAGTCCAAATCTTACCCAGTCCGTCCAGTACAAATAGTCCTCAAAAGTCGTGATGGAAAATGGGTGTGCCAATGCAGCAGTGGACTGAAGAACCAACCGCCGATCACTTCCATCATAGTTGACGGATGAAATTGAGTTCATCTTGGCGTCAACCCAATACAATCTTTGTTGAACGAGATCCAGCGTCAAACCATTTGGCCATTTCAATCCAGAGCTGACTATAACTTCTCGCTTTGACCCGTCCATCCCAGCCCTTTCTATTCTACCTGGGGTAACTCCCCAATCCGTCCAGTACATCCATCTGAATAACATACATTTCGATTTATCAAAGTATGCAGATAGAAGTTAAATCAATATTCTTTTCGTACCCGTCAATTGGGTTTACAGCAATTGCTCTGGGCTCCACAAGTCCGTCTTTGATCAAGGTTTTTCTCATTTTCCCATCCAATTCCGCAACTGCAATGTCCTTTTTCCCCGAGTCAGTCCAGTAGATATGATTGTACACCCAGTCAATGGCTAACCCATCCGCGTTGCTGAGACCATCTTCAACAACCACAGATTTCGCATTCCCTTCGTCGATGGGAGCCCTTGAAGTGCAAAATACATACGTCAAGCCCAGTCACTAATTTAACGTGTTTGAGAGTCACTCACTTGTATATTTTCCCTTCGTGAGTATCCGTCCAGAAAATCA
>JAQIWU010000597.1:0-24034 GCA_034696445.1 Isotomiella minor
CCTTTCATTTCCTTACCGCAATTCCAGATGAACCAATGAAATAATGGAGCGTTTGCGTCACATCCGCGGCATGGATGTCATTGTGGTATGGATTCTTTAGTTTGGTATACCCAAATTCCACGGAACCAAGGAAGGAGTCCAGCTTGTCCAGGTTCACACGAAATCGACTCACAAGACCATAGCGGCTAAACAGCTCTTTGGCAACGAACTTGAGAGAATGGCCGGTGGACTTTTCTTGCAGTTTGAAGATGTCAAAGTGCCAGTTGTTAATTTCCTATAGAAAAAGAAGAAAAGAGGATTGTACATTTTTTGGGGCAAACTGAAATTTCCAATTACGACAAATTGCTTAAATTATAAACTGTCCATTTCCCATTCTGGACCATGGTTTCCATTCATTCATTCTTATTCATTACGTCTTGTCCAGGAGAAAGGCTATGGAATTTCTAATTTCACTTTCTCTCTAGTCATTCAACCAAGAAAGGATGAAAGTTCTGGTGCTCTCATGAATTTAACATTTTGTTGGTTGGATGCCTTGGACTTTCTCTCACGAATTTCAGATCAGTCTTTCTTTCTTCCAAAGACGCTGCTTGCTAGAGAATGCTTGCTCATGGTTATTAAAATTTTATAAACCTTAAACAAATCTCTCCTTCTTTACATTTGCAATTCTATTCAACTTTCTCTTTAGAAATCTCTTTATTTATATTTATAGTGAGCAGTCTCTGCGTGACCCCTTTTCAACAAGGTATGGTTTCAACCTGTGTGATAGAAGGTATGAAAATGTACGGGATTTGTAATGCGTAACACGATGCGTGAAAGTAAAAAACTCTCTGCTTTGCTTTTTGGTCCAAAAGTCGGACAAAGGAATGAAGGGGAAACTTTCTTTTTTGATAGTTCATTTTCAAACGATGGATTTGTTTGGTTTGCTTTGTGGGTTCGGTTCGGATTAAATATTAAAAGCACTACTTTTTGTTCAAAAAATAAGCTTCAAAGGAATTTCAAGAGTCCTCACAAATGTCCTTTTGATGATAACCATCAAACAGAGAATTAAATGTCCTTCAAAAAACTAGAGTCTATAAATACTCTGATGATGATATGGAAATCCCAGGTTTTAATCCTTTTGAAAGTAGGACGCTGAATGAACCAACTCAGTCAGGTCGATAGAATGATTATTGTCCAATCAAAAAATATGTGAGGATGGATTTTTCGGAGAAAAGGATGGAAGACTAAATCCGAGGATAGGCCCAATAATAATAAAAGGCTTTCATTTAGACCCGAGAAAAAGATTCACTTAGGTAACTCCAGTGTGCTAGTCAGTAAGAGAGAAAGCAGATTGCATTCCCCTAATGAGCGTTAAGTCTCAAAGTCTAAAAACTAAAAAAGAAAAAAAAAGTTTATCCGCTCTCTCTCTCCTGTACATCCTACACCGATTTCCCTCGGGATCCAATTTGTTTCAAGTCCTTACACCTTTCCCTCTGCTTCACTGACTCACTAGACGGACTTTCTCTTCCCTGCTTTCACCTGCCCGCCTTATTATTGTAATACAGGATTCTAGACTGGCTTATTATTGATAATATTTCGTAGCAAAATGTTTAAGGCGGATTATATTCCCTTCCTACTTTCACTTTAATTAACAACCTCACCTTGAGCAATTGCTGGAGATCAGCAGGGATTTCAAGCGTATTAGAAGACAGTTGGCGGTAGAATCGGTCCACAAAGAGGCCCACGCGGATGGCATTGGCGACTGATCGAAACCTGCAAAGAGAAAGGAAGTTAGGAGGAAGGACCCACTTTCACCTCGCATTCTAAGTTATTTATGTGTACCTCGGTCTTGGTTCTGTTCTCGGCTTGCTCACCACACTTTTGGTAAAGGTGGAAGCGAGCCACTTCCGAACTTCTTCTGGAATAACTTCTTCATCAACTTCAGAAAGCTCGTTATCAGATTCTTCCTTCCTTTAGGGGTGCAAACCATAAATGAAGAAGATTTTTAGATCATATTTCATACATATAACTTTGAGGATAAAGTCTCAAGTTTTTAGTGGTATGAAATTAATCTACTTTCTCCAACGTCTAATCTTCATGCAGGTTTTGACTAACTACAACATATTTATGGCATCATCAATCAATTACTTAAAAATTAACCAAAATTTATGGGACATAATTTCAAGAAGTAAAATAAATTGGCCAACTTCTACACGGCAATAATAATGGGGGAAAGGGAGGGGGTTTAGGGATATTTTCGTGCATTTATTTTACACACCCACGGTGAAAGTGAGATTGCGGTTTGAAGTAATCTGTGCAATTTGGCAGGGTGCCATCAAATCAAGCTCACAAAATTTTTAATTTAGACGCTTTTTCTTGGTTAAACTTAATTCAAGGACGGTCGGAGAAAGTCATTTAAAAACCACAGCTTGCAATTAAATTTCCTTGTGAAATCTTGAGATGATTTGAAAGTGAAACTGGAGCAGAAGAGATGAACTCAGCGAACCAGATAAATCAACATAGCTTCCCAAATTGAAGTACTACGTTTACTCAAGCGTCCTTCCTTCCTTCCTTCCTTCTCTAAAACCACAAATCAATTGGCTCTTTTGGATGGATTTGGGCCCAGTTTTGATTACACTTATTGAGATGTACAGTTTATTTTACGGCTGAGTGGAATCAATTAGTTTCACTTCACAATCTCTCATGGAGTAGAGTACTTCTCTCCATGATTCCCACACAACACATACAACTTTGTGTAGACATTCGGATCTCTCTCAATGCAATAAAGTTCATCTTTCCGGTCGGATGAAGAGAGAGCTTAGGTAAACAGATTTACTTACATATCTACACTCTCTCATTCCATTCCTCCCCAAAACTAAACTACGTAAATACATATCATCAACAACAAAAACAAAACGAGATTTTGGTGAAGGCTTTGTTCCCTGCTTTCACTATAGAAATGACAATACAATGGGACCCAACAACAAATCAGAATTTTGGAAAGTGTCCAAACCCCTAAAGAAATGAACATTTTAAAACAAAAATCATCAAAGAGAAAGGTGTCAGAATTGTCACTTTCTCCAACACTGACTCAAAGTGTTATGTTATGTTATAATATAATCTATGCTCTCTCTCGCACTTTCATCTTTGAATGAAATGAAAGGAGGAAAGTCAGATTGATTGACAGAAGAGAGTCGGCTAGACCACAAAACACGTCACTATATATACATTTATTCACAAGGCAAAAGCAAAAGCGAGAGGGAGGGTCGGACACCGTTCAACAAACAAACAATCAATAACTTTGGAGGCCCCCCATGGAGACCTTTTAAACAGCGACTCTCTGACTCTCTCTCGTAGGTTGGGATGGGAATGACATTTCCATTTGAACCCAAAAACTCTCTCAAGAAGAAGGAAGGGTCTTAAACAAATAAATAAACGAGAGGTGAAAGCAAGAGAGACTAGGTTGCTAGTGTATGTAAAATTTATAGATGCTACACACATTTCTTCGATCCTGCACATCCTAGATCTACTTTCTCCTCTCTCCGAGTGGGAGCAGTTAGTTCCACAAGGTGATTTTATTTAAGTAAGTTACTACGTTAAGTTAAGTCAAACCCTATGGAAACAGCGTTGGTAATGAAGGAAAATGGGGTTTTCTCCTCGACTGCTTTTGGTTCCTTGCTCACTTAACATATCTGCTTTCTCCATACATCCACCTTTCTATCCTTCCATTCCATTCCTGCAGATATTTTTAGGTCTTATTACCTTTTGGCTATGGGATGTTGATGTGGTTCTCTCTCAATAATGACCGAATACTGAGAGAGAGAGAGAGAAGTGTGGTTGCGCGTTAGCAGTAATGATGTTTACAACACGCCTTGTGTATCATTGCATCATTCATCTTTCTTTCTTTCTGCCTAAAACAAAAACTTTTTTGCAAACAACATGTGTTATGTCTATGTGTTTCTCTCTTTCCATCCATCCATCTTTTTGTCCGTTTCCTTAGGAATATAACGGTTATTATTATTGCAAAAGAAGAGAGAATGAAAGGCAAAGGCGAGCACAAAAAAGATTGAGCAGACGGTTGCTTTTTCTTTCTTTCTTTCATCATCTTACACACATTTCTAGAAGAAGAGAGAAAGAGATAAAACTAGTCTAAAGTATCTGACAATGCTCATTGACTCAAGTATATGGAGCAACTTTCTCCAGACGCTTCTTCCTTCGTTTTAGTGATTCTTTCATTCAAGTGAAAGTCAGTCAGTTTTGGACATCAAGTTCCATCACATCAGAGTCAGCGGAAAAATTCATGTCCCTCGCTTTCTCTGTCCTCCTGTTCGGAGGAAATGAACTCATCCTCCACGTTGGAATAAAATGAAATGAAATTTGGCCTTTTGGCTTGACTTTGCTTTCACTTTCTGAGTCACCGCTGCTGGAAGGGAGAGATAGCAGCCTCTGCTGAATGAATCCAAACTCCTTGACGCATATTAAAGTGGAGTGGAGCGTGTAAATTTTGTGCTTACATTTTAAGAGTGGCAAAATGAATTATTGTTACATCATATGACTCTATAGGACACTCTCTACTCTCTGATATGACATGAATTACGAAATTTTTAATCCTACAGAGAAAAATCTAATAAAAGTCCATCATTTCTACTTTCATTTGACTCGACTCTACTCTAAATTTGTGAGGTAAAAATGCTTCTCACGTCGACCTCTCTCTTCTCTACCTTTTCCCTCATTAATTTTTTATAGCACTTTCCTCCTTTCCTGCTGAGGTAGAAGGAAGGATTCAGTAGATAACAAAACCATTACCTCCACCACCACCACCACTTTTTCCTATAAAGTGAAAGTTTTTAGTCTCGACCTGTAGTTGTCCTGTTTTGTTAACATTATAAATTTCTTGTACAACTTTCTCCATCACCCAACAAATTTACATAGGCACTGATTGAAGACCTTCCTTTGGCCTGGACAGACGACCACGAAATGACATTATTGTTTTCTATTAAACTCTATTTTTTGACCTCTGCTCTTTTCACTTTGCTTAAATGTCTCATAGCAAGCATCATTACGAGAGGAAAGGTCGTTAAATAAAATATTTACTCCGGCTCAGTCACTCACTCACTCATGTTTTGTTCTAGTAAGTAATAAGAGACTTGAAAAATTCTAAGTGAAAAGTAGAGTGAGTTGAAGTGAAGTGATGAGAAAGACAATTTACATTTTTATGAACTCCGTGCTTGGAATCTTAATGACGATGTCACTTTACTTCACTATCATCAGCATCATCTTGCTTACTATCCATTAAAAGTAAAGTAGTTTGTGTGGGAAGGAAAAAATTTATTATGCACTTTACTTACCGTAGTAATAATAATGACTACCTACTTTCTCTCTCCTTCAACAACTTTCTCTTCTCTTCCATTAACGCAGAGTAGTTAAAAAATAAGCTTAATTTTGGACTCTTTGCTTGGAAAAAACCTCTGCTACTTTCACCCACTTTCTCTTAAACTAAACTTTCTCCTACGTCACTTTATTTTATGACCTTCTCTCTCTCTCTTCATCTTCATCATCATTCATTCATTTTCTCTTAGATAAACGTCCAAGCTGTTTTGTACGTAATTTCTTCTCTGTCCTGATTAAGTATTTTTTGTAGTGCCATCACGCCCACCCACATCATCATAGATAGTTAAGTTCAAGGAGAAGAAGAAAGTGGAGCAAAAATGATGTGGAAATAAAGCGAAGGAAATAACGATAAACGTCAAACAGGAAATACGAGAATAGACATGACTTGGTTTCCTTTCCTTTCCTTCTGGAGAAAGAGAAAGTCGTAAATGGAAGGAAAACCACATGCTTTTCCTTCACAAGTCATTTTTCAACGAGTGAAATAGTAATAATAATAATAATGGCTGCAAAGTGGGTATGCGCACATTGGTGAAAGTTGGTCAACAACAATTCATTATTTGTGTCCTAACAAACTTTCACCTTTTGTCCCCCTAAAAATAAGTTGTTTTGACACAAAAAAAGTCTTGTTTGCTTTCACCATATTTGAAGTATCAAATTAGCAGTGTAAACAGACCCTAATTTAATTTCATTTTGGTACTTGAAATGAATGACAATGACGTGACATTCATTCATTCATTCATGGGACATAATTTGAAAGTAGGGTCGTGAGTGACAGGACAGACAAGGAAAAGGAAAACAGGGTAGATCGGCAGAGTGCAAACAAAAGCCAAAGCACTTACTTAGGTATCTATCTATCCATCCAACTACTTTCTCCAATTATACCTCCAAGAGAGAGAGAGATTACACTTAGCCGGGACAGGATATAATTAGCGACGATATGATCACAAAACAAACAACTCTCTTTCTCCTCTCTCAAATTAAAGGTTGACAGCTTTCTCCCCTCCAAACAATTCAATTTATAAGTCCTCTTTTTGTTTATACTTAAATGTTCAAATTTGCGAAATATTTACGGTGTTAGATAGTTAGTGGTGTATAGGTCAGGTAGGTACGAATATAAAAGCAAATATATATGGCAAGCCTTCACTGTCAGTAAGTGAAAGTGGTGAAAGGAAATAAATAAATGTTGCAGAAAAAAGGTCTACTTTTACTACTTTTGTATGTACTTTTTTGGTGTGTAACTACAAAAATGTGGGTGAAAAGTATTTAGGTAAGAAAGTATGGGTTTACTCTACTACAAAAAAAGTGAAAGTTTTTATGAAAGAGGGTATTATGGAACCTTTCGGACCCTTCCTCAACAGCGAGTAGTTGTGGTTTTGTTGTTGTGGACTCAGAAGGAGGAGAAGACGAAGAAGATGCTGATTGTTGCTGTTCTGCTTGTTGTTGTTGTACTTGTGACGAGGATGATGATTCTGATTCTGATTCTGATGATGTAATTATACATGGGGTTATGATGGAAGGTACTATTGTAGATGACGAAGAAGAAGAGGATGTTGATGTTGATGTTGGTTGTGGTGGTGGGAGCACAGAAAGAATTGGCAATGGAGATAAAGTGTCATTCTCAGTCTCCTCAGACGATGACCTCCTGGACAACATTTACATTTGACATTTAGCATATGAGAGATGAGATTAATGTAGCAGAAGAAGAAGAAGAAAGTTTCATTTTGTATAATGGTTAAAAAACGGAGTGACTAAAAAGGTTTCTTTCTACGCGGGTCAATAGTCCAAAAGGACGAGGTTAAGTTATTCACTCGTGTGTAGAGAGTTGAGAATGTAGTGTTTGCATGTGTATACCCTCTCCAAATTCATGAATTGCAAATGAGAACAACAACCTTTCTTTTCGATCTATGTAAAAAACCATACCCTAAAACCTACGTTCAATAAAATGCTTCCGTTTGAACCGTCGCATAGTTTGCAGTACAGAAAGTTGGTTACTTTCACTCACTATAAACTAAATTGACCTTCCTTTCTTGCTTTTGATTATGCAAGTAAACAAATGCCTAGATATATAAGAGCTTAAAGTCATAGTCCTACCTGCTAATAACCTCGTATACCATAAATTATAAATGACCACACTAACTTCAATCCCTTCGTATATCTGACTGCGTCGTAAATCGAATCGAGTATTGGTGAAAAACTGCGGTGGTGAACTAATGAAATCGATTGCGAGGAACTCTCGTTTACTAGTGTGTACACCTCCTGATGAAAATTCAATATTCTATAGTGTTAACTACAGAGCTAGCAGCTAGCAGTCGATAAATAAATAGACTTCTTCTATGACATGTGACAGAGTGACGACAACAGTTCACTCTTAACTTATTTACAAAATGTAATGTGGCCCTAAAGGAGACAAAGAACCTGCCTGCAGAAAAATAGAGGAGATAAACGCATTTATGCATACTTTTGAATTGTACATAGTTCATTTTCTTGTCAGCCTGCAGCGAATGAAAACCTAAAACTTTCTTTCTCCTTTTCTTTCTTTCGATTCGATCGAGAGGACATCAAACATCTTTTTTTCTCTTTTTTTACACACTTTATTTGACATGAACAAAAAAACAAGGGCTTTGGTTTGGTTTGCTGGCATGGCATGGCGTCCACTTTACTTGATAACAACAAATTCTCACACAGTCATTCATTTTCTTTCTTCCTGACTGCCTAAAAAAGAACTCTTAAAACTTCTCTAAACACGACATGAAGGACGACGACACGACATGACACTTATATACTTTTCACTTAAGAAAGAGAAAGTAAGTGTGCACAAGGCACTGACTGTTTTTGTTTGCCCATCGGAGAAAGCATGGAGAAACCAACAACTTTCTCCACAGCATGCCAGCCACAAACCTAAAGTCTTCTTGATGGAAACTCGTGTGTCCTTTATTTATTGATTTATATAACCTTTCAATCCAAACAAAGTGTCTCAAAACCCATCTTTGTAAATTTCTCGACACTCTAATGAAATAAATAAATAAATATCTGTCTGACCTATCCAGAGATCCTTGCTCTCCTCCTCCTGGCCCTCCACTTCCTCCTTGGATGAGGGTGAGTGCATAGGTCAGATTCTTTTTTAGCACTTGAGGTGAAATGGCTTCCAACTGTCCATTATCCAACTTATCCAAGATAAGTTTCAACCTTGCCGACACAGCGCGATTTGTTATGGAGGCAAGTTCCGCGGCCAAGTCCACAGGGGGGTCTTTCCTCCTCAATATTTTCACCCCATTTGTCTGCTCATCGTTTGCGACTACAAAAAAGACATACAAAAACATAGAAGATTGTCAAGGAAGGAAGGCAAATCGATAAATTAGAGCAAGAAGAGAATATAAAAGAGAGACAGCATAAAGCAAAGCTCAATTTTCAATCATTCAATTTTGCAGAAATTATTTAGGGCCCACTGAAATATTCAAAAGGGGGTATTGATTAGAGTTTGCACTACAAACAAACACTATGCAGTTGCTGCTGCTGGCCCAACTTTCACCATAGCCAATCAGTATCATGCTCTTTGCTTTCTCCAACTACTTTCACTGTAATTTAGGCTCATGTCATTGTCTAAAAATCTATATAATTGCAAATAATATAGTTCAAAAAACATGTTAGGTTTCTCCTCCTTTTTTTGTCTAAACAAAATTACTTTTTCTACGCAAAAAATGCAGCTCGTATGACAGGCTTTTTTGGGTTAGTCCTCTAAATTTTTGCTTTGTTTGCTTTCACTTTACTGATGTACCTTCATGACTAAAAAATACAGACGTTGAGTTCACTGCAGAAGAAGGTGAGTTAGGAGTTGAAGAAGAGGAGGCTTTATTATTGGTAGTTTTGTCAATCATTTTCCCTTGAAACGATGTCCAGGAGGAAGTCCAGAAATTGTTCAGTTTGGTTTTGACCAACTCCATCATAAATACAGAAGCCACCACAAACGTTATAACAAACATTAGAGAGGGAGAAATTTCATTCACTATTCATCCGCCATAAGAAATACGTATCCATCATCCCATCATCCAACATTAAGAGATGGAGGTGAAAGCATTCTCGTCCACTTTATCATCATCATCATCATCACTGTCTTTTATACACGAAAGACAAAAAACAAAGAAACACACAACACATTAAAGAAATCTTATTGAGGATCTTGCATAATGTAATCAATGTAATGAGGTTCAACTTATAAAGCAAAGGGCAGAGAGCGAAGCGCAAGAAAGCAAAATGCTATAAATCTTCCTGAGGTATAAACATGCAAGCAACGGTGCGATAAGAAAGTTGTTTGTTGGTCCCGTGATAAGTATGCAGTGGTGTGATGTGATAAATGACTCCCTTTGTCCGTCGGTATAAAAAAAATTTCTTTTTTGTTATGTTATATTATCGTGGTTTAATTGGGGAATAAATAATAATATGACTCGCATAAATTGACTTTTTAGAGGACAGAGATGAAGAGGTTTTTAAAACTTTGTGCTCTGCGACATTCAATAGTAAGACGTAGGGGTTTGCAGATTAAAATTCATGACAATTAGCATGTTTTATGTTCCTAAAAAGCCTTGAATGAAGCCGTTGACGTGACTGCAAAATAAAATTTGTAGAAGTGTAGTCAAGCGGAAAGAAATCGTTTGTGTGTTTGTGTGATTGTGTGAAAATAAAAATAAAGAAGAGTCACCCTGAAAGAAGTAAAATAAAAGTTTGAATGCGAGAAATATTTTTTGGGAGAACCATGTTTACACTGTCTTTTATCACATTCCTATACGACCACACAACTACATAAATATTATACTCTCTCTAGAAAAAAAGAAGTCAAGTGAGTAGAAGAAAAAAGAATGACGGAAATGAAAATAGATAAAATGAAATAAGAAGAAAAAACGCTCCTCGAGTCTCTAGAGAGGGTTTAAATAAATGGCATAAGGCAGTGTATCTTCATTCATGACTGCATGAATGCATCACGAAACGACAATTAGCGAATATTTATATGCACAAGTGCAAAAGAAAGACACTTTTTGTAGAAAGGATAAGAAGGATAAGAAGAATTGTGCAGAGAGAATGATCCTCAATGAAAGCCAGTTAGGATTCCCACTTGTCTCTCTTTGGGGATTTGAGAAGAGAATCCATTGCGTGGATATATTTAATATCGATTTGATGCTACAAACTCTTTCTCTCTCCAATAATTCCTTCATCCTTCCTGAACTCAAATTCTACTCTTCCACGCCAAAAAGCTTAAGCTAAATGTGTTTACTCAAATAAAAAGTTTCTTTTTTAGAAGAAGCAAGCCAGAACAGAGGAAGGAAGCTTGCTATTTTTTATCCACTTGGATTTCTAACGAGCTTAGCTCACCTACTTTTTATATCCTTACGCACAGAGTCAGAGTCATTCACTACAAGGGTGTCGAAGAGGGAAATAATGCAAGCAACAAAAAAAAGTCGATGTCATGCAAGCTTAGCTTCCTTGTCCGTCTGACTGTAAACAACTCAGACGGGGTAAGATGAGATGAGACAAGTCAAGTCAAGTCAATTAGCCATTCATTCGCCTGCCTCTAAGAAGCGTTAATGCACTCAAGGTTGTCGTAAAGTAAGTAAGTAAAAGGAAAGGAAAGCTGTCGTGTTTTTCTTTTCTCTTTTCTTTACCAATTTGATAAGTGGCACCGTCAATATGGAATGTGGCACTTTGACAACGAAAAATCCTTTCGTGAGACGACATATTTCTTCTCCAGAGCTTTAATGCAACGTAAAACTCTTTAACTTTTTTTAAAGACTTGACAACTTTCACCACTGAAGAAGAAGAAGGAACCACTGCCAGTAAGGCTATCGGTTCGCATCTCTACAACAAAAAAGATCCTCCCTAAGATGCTCAGGTACTCAGGCCACGTAGACGAGTCACTTTTCTTTTCTTTCAAGTTGTTAGTCCATTGTTTATGAATTCATGGAGAGAAAGTCGAGTGGTTTACCACAGTTCAATACACTTCACCATGTAAAAGGAAAACCTTGGAAAAGAAAGTAGAAGGGTACTATTTCATCTCTCTTTATACTACTTCAAAGTTGAATGGGGACGTTTATTCATTCTTGTGTCTTTTAAGTTGAGTAAAGTCTAAAATTAATTAAAGTCAAGACTCATTAAATAAAATTTGCTTCAAAAGAAAACGGCGTTTTTCTTGAGGTTTCTTGTTTTTTTTTCTCTAACTTGGATTCTGATGCGAGAGTTGTGACTTTGCGCGTGGCTAAATGTGAACTGACTAAGATTCTATGAGGTTGTTTTTTGGTTCGTAGAAGGAATGACATTAGGTATGCGTGGGTCTCTAAACCATCGTAAAATAAAACATAGTGTTGACAGATTCATAATATGGTTTTAAAGAAATGTGTCTGAAAAAGTCAAAGGTTTAGATAAGGACAAATTGCTACAAACTTTCAAGAAGAAAGAACCTTTTAAACACAAGCATGATGCTGATAATTTAGTCAGGATTCAAGTTCAATAGAGAGTGAAAAGGAAAGTAAAGTTGCCTCTGCACTACTTTTGTTTAGCTTGACTAAGTCTGAGAGCTTAGATATCTTATCTTCTTTCGTAATCTTGACTTTCTCCTCCTCCCTCGAGGTTCCTTTTCCCTTTCCTACACACAATTCCTAATGTAACATTTCCATTCAACATTGCAATTTGTTCATTAGAAGTGTGCAAGGTACTTTAGCATATTGAACAATACTTGTGAGTCCATTTCACCTCTACACTCACTCCTCCCACACTTGACACGCGATGGAGCATAATAACTGCAATTTTTTGCCCTCTCTTTTCTTTTCTTTCTGAACAACAAGAGTTGGCACGTGTCGAGGATTGCAAAATATGACCTCAAAATTGTGTTTTCTTTCACAACAATCCATCATCAAAAATTGACGTAGAATTCAATCAAATCAAATCAAATCAAATCCGTTTCCGCTTATCTGGCTAGCTCAGGATTATCAGAATAATTGAATCAAACAAATTACGTATTCATGGAATAATATTAATATGTATTTGCGAGATGAAATAGTACCCCAACACCGAAAGCTACCAAGACAGAATTTTAATTAAATCATTATTAACCAAGACTCCTTCATTTTCTCTCTCTCATAGCACGTCACGTTTTCTTTGTATAAATCCACCAAAAATAAACGCTTTCACCACACACAACTCAGCTCAACATGTTCAAAGGAAAGTAGTGTAGTACATAGTGACGCTGCTGACACACTTCAATATTGATTGATCAAATTAAATTATAAATTTGATTATGAGGAGAGAGGCAAGCGACTGCGACTGCACACAAATGAAGTGAGAGGAAGGATAGTCCATTTTCCTTTTCTCGAGGCGAGGCTGATTTGACGTGACGGATAAAATAGTGCTGAGACATGAATATTTCCGACATGAAGAAGAAGAAGATTTGAAAGTCTATAGTAGAATGTAATAGGATGTAATCCAATCCGATATATATGACAAACTTCACTTTCCCTTCCCTTCGCTTCAATCCCCAGAAGAAGAAGATAATATTAATATCATCATCTTCATCTTTTCTCATCCCATCACGATGAAAATAGAGAGTTGGATGGATATCTTCACTTTTTTTTTTATAGCCAACTATTGAACTGACAGACTGGCTTTGTTCCAAAAGGAACAGTCGTCGTAGGTATTACTATTATTATTATTGACTCAACACCACAATTTAAGATGTTTATTTAAGAAAGGGAAGGAAGGAAAAGTCCTCCTTTTCAAAGTAGCTACACATCCAGATTGGAAAGTTCAAAGTTGACAAAGTCAAGTCACTGCTTCTTCTCTTGGATTTAATATCACATCACAAAATGAGAAGGAGTAAAGGAGAAGAAGAAGAAGAATATTATTAAAATCCAAGAGTAGATTCCCACTTTGACTGAATGAATGAATGAATCCTTACAAGGAACTGAGAGAGAGAGAGTGAAGGGTTATTCGTTGATAAGACGATGAATGAATGAAGGGAGAAAACTAGAGAGAGAGAAAAGAGAGAGGCAGACAGACAACTTTCTCCGTTGAAGAACCAGGTTCGAGTGAGGTGGAGTCTTGTTAGAAATCCGGGTAAAATAGAAAGGTTTAGAAAGAAAGTGTGAGGGAGAAAGTAGAAGTAGACACCCGGGCATTAGATGGATACCATAACCAGCTGCACGCAACTCTTGCTTTTGCTTTCTTTCTTTCTTTCTTAAATCTGCATAAACAGAACATAATTGCACCTCCTTATGCCTTGAGAGAGAGAGTGGTGAAAGAAAGTAGGTAGTTTTTCTTGGATATCCCTCCAACAACGTACTTAACGTATTACATTTAAGTGGCCTCTCTTTCACATTTCACAACCAAACCTTTCCTTTTCCTTGCTTCCTTCCAGGCATCCAATGTGGCTCACGTCACAGAAACTTTCTCCTCTTTTTAATAGCCTTGCAATAAGCTTATTATTATCATCATCTTCTTCTTCCTCACACGAAAAATTATTATCCTATTTTAGCCCACGTCATTTCAAGGAAAGAAAGGAGGAAAGCTGGTCTAAATCTATGGTTGTGTGGTTAGCTTTTTATGGGAGAAAGTATCTAAGTTGCTCATTTTTCGTCTTAAGTTAGGGACAACTTGAGATTTTTGATTAAATTCCTTTCCTTCTCCCACTGAAATTGGAATTAAAATCTTATACTTTATTATTTACCAGTTTGACTTGGATACTTCTAAAGTTGGAGTGTTCCTCTTTTCAATTTCGCGTGTGTAAAGAAACTTGATAGATAGATAGATTATACATACGACTTTTCCAGAGGAACCACTTTAGGAACTTTATTTTACTTTTTATACCCACTTAGATATCTCTTATCTATGTAAAAGTGTGTCAATCAGGAAAGGAAACGCAAATGTTCAATTCTCTCTCTCGGTTCATTTCAATTCACACATTCATTCATTCACGGTCTATAATTTCTCAATCAAAAACGAAGGAAGGAAACTTTTTTTGAATGAATGAAACTATGAAGGATGAAACTTTCACTTCGTCAAACTCAATTTAGACTTGAATCCATTTCAATTGCTTTCTTTCTTCTTAAATTGAAACTAAAATCTCACATTGCCCCAATCACAGTTGTGTCTTTTGGAACTCGGTTATACAATTTGTCGCCGGATGTGGAAGAGGAAATTGCAATTAAATTAAATTAAAAGTTAGTTCCTTACAACTTCCTTCTGTTACAAGATCCATCCTATAGAGATACATAGACTGTAAATAAAGACGTGATGTTTGTCGTGGTGAGATTTATTACTTAATCAATTACAACAAGAAGAAGATTCTGCGTGGCCATGGCTATGTAACCTTTTCCGAGAGAGATGCGAATCAAGGAGTTTGTTTATTTATGGTAGACTGAAGAGAGACGACCTCAAGATTTACGGCTTGATTTGATTTTTATTAAAGTCCGGGCGTCTTTAGAGGTGAGTCGTTTAGCTTTTCTGGTTGGTTCTAGTTACCTATAATTGAAGGCTGTTCATCAACGCCACAAGATGACCTTTTCATTCACCTTCACTACTTCATTCCATATCATGCAAAAATCTTAGGTATGGAATGTCTATAAGTTTTGTGTGGTGAAAGCAAAAAGTGAAAGTAGGAAAAAAATTAGCACACAACATTTAGCACACCTGCTCTTCTCTATCAGTCATCAACCTGGCGTCCTAAATATAAGAAATAACTTTATACACGTCATCCCCGAGAGAGAGGACTAAAAGGTTAAACAAATATTAAGATTAGGGGAATCTGGCACACTTACCTTCTTCTATACGGGTCTACAAATCTCATTCAAACAGAGAATTGACTTGTTGACTTATGGTTATTAGCATTACCATTACACTTGCCCGCATATCACAGAGGTAACAAACATTACCAAAGATCCATCCATCCTAGATCCATTGTTCAATTCATCTCTCTCTCTCTCAACTTTCACCTCCCTCGTCTGTAATTGTGATTGTGTGTGTGGCAAACCGTAGAGAGTCTTTCGTCTCTTCTCTCTTTCGAAGCCATAGAGCAATTTTCGACCACATTGAATTGAGACCTCACCTCTTCATTCACGAATGAGGCTATATAGCGGTGAAAGTCTCTCTCTACTTTCTCTCTATTATTCCATTAGAAGAACCCACCATAGACCAGCCCACCTTCAAGTCAAGTCAAGTCAAGCAAAACCATAGAGAGTAAGTCAAGCCGTCCTTTTGCACACAAGATTAAATATCGATTTTGTCTCGAGAGGTATAGAGAGAAACTATCCGAGGCATTGGATATCCATCCATCCATACGCCATTCACTCACTTATGGTCTTTCCTTTTCCTTTTCCTTCCTGCCTGTCATAGTCGTGTCGTCGTGCCATGTCATGTCATACCATCTGTCCGGTCTCTCTGAGACAGGAGAGACAACACCACAATACAAGGAGAAACAAAGGAGGCTTTCTCTTTGCAGAAATTGAAATCTGAGGGCATAAACTAATCTCTTAAAAGTAAAAGCCACAATACAAGGCGGGCATCATAGATGGCACGAAAATGCGGTGAAAGTAAAATAAGAGTGTTAAACGTTAGGCCATTAAGAGCTCTCATGGGGAAAGTTGAGATTACCCACCCTAGAATAGAGAAATCTTTTGTAGGAGAGAAGATGAAATGTAGCAGACAAGACAGACAGGATATTTTAAGAGTGTTGGATTTTATTACCACTTAACTCACTTTACGATAAAATAAGTGATCACTTCCATCCACACACACACACTCGCCGATAGATCCATTTGTTTTTCATACTTTATGACGTAGAAAGAAGGAAGGATACTAAAAAACTGTCTATATTTATTTATGCCTCAATTCTACAAGCCTTGTTTAATCTAAAAAGCTCAATTTTTCGAATTCTTGTCAACAAGACAGACAGGCGTAAAAAATCTGCAAAGTTCAGATATGCAAATAATTCAGAAGCTCAATTTCACTATTTTTTTATGAGTGAAGGAAGGAGGACTTGAGACTTGAATTGTGAAAATCCGCAAACCACAATCCCAAGCCCACTAACCACAATCCTTCTCAGAAGCATTCTCTCCTCATCCTCATCTCTCACAACTTTCTCCTCCCCAAAAACTTTCTTCTTCATGCATTCATTCATTTCTTCCTTCTCCTCTTGTGGTGAAAGCTCACAAACTACCCACATACTTTCTCCTTTACAACTCACTTCTCCAAATAAACTTGAATGAATGAGAATTCCCTCTCATCTCATCTCCTCAGCAAAGCTTGACTTGGAGTCATTTGAATTATGTATTGAACGAATTGAGTTGAGAACTTATTGTTGTTAATTCACGTCACTTCACTTCAAATCCAACATCCAAAGCAATTCAGCAAAATGTCATGCATGACATGTAACATGTAATAATCAAGGATTCCAGTCAGTGCAAATAAATCCATTCAAATCCAAAGCAATTTTTTGAATATTTCATGCCAATTTTTCAATCATAAAGACACTAAATATTTGATGAAAAAGCAGGCATTTGGTAGCAATTCGAAAGTGAACTCACCACCACTGCAAATCCCATCCTCATCGTCAATATCGCAACAACTCCGGGCGTCCAGACACCGTCCACAATTCAACTTTCGAAGCATCTTTTTCCTCAACTTTCTCAACGACTTTCTCTCGACGGAACTCAAGCGTCTAAAGTTCTTCGTGTTCTTCTTCTTGAGACTCACTTTCCTCTCTAATGTCTCTCCCTCCTCTTCTTCTTCAACTTCTTCAAGGATGAGACAAGGAGGAGAAGGATCTTCTTCTGTAGATATTGGAGTGGTTTCAAAGTGAAAGTATCTCCCTCCTTCTTGGAAACAATCAGAATCAGACGAGGAGGAGGAGGATTCTTCTTCTTCTTCACCACTTAAAGTACCACTACTACTACTTCTGCTTTCTCCACCACTTTCACCACCACTACTACTTTCTCCTTTGTCTTCTTCTTCAGACTTTAACGAGGTCAAGATTGTATTATAATAAATGCCCTCAAGACAAACGAGTCCATCACCACTGCTTTGGGACGTTTTAGTAGGTTGGTGACTTGAAGAAGACCCACTTGAATGGCCATCGTCATTACTTTTTTTGTGGGATTGGAAGTCTTCCTTCTCTTCCTGCTTTCTCAAGGCATCTTTGGATGTGGATGTGTCCTAAAAAAAGTAATTAGCTTTGTTAAAATGAGGTGAAACCATTTGACAAAATAAATGACAAAAAAACTCTAAACTTGGAAGAAAAATCAATCCCGGAGGGGACGCTTAGGTGGGGAACTTATTTAATTCCACTCGAAACTGAGGCAAACTTTTGATAGATTTCTTTCCAATTTAAAAACTTTTTTTCTTTTCCTCCTCCTCCTTCATTTCATCCCACTTTTACTTTCCCTCCCTCGAGCATTGTTTTTTGAGACTTTCACTTACTCTTTCTCTCAAATTGCATGCAGACAATTTGCAGAAACAGTAAAATAAAATAAGTCAACTTTAGGTAACTACTTTCTCTTTACGTTTTTAGGTGGATGGATGCACTAACAAGATTTCTCTTTCTTTCGGTAAATCGTAAAAAAAGTCACCTTTCCCTCCCTCCCTGAGAGAGAGAGAGAGAGTCAAGTGCAGATGTAAGTTGGTAAAGTGTAAAAATAACACTGTAAATCCTTTTCGTCTGACAACTCCTTTCTATACCAAAATACCTACTGCACATACAATCACAAGGAACACACAAATGTGTAGAATGTATTCACGGGAGAGTTGAAATTGGAAACTGCCTGCCCTGCCTCCTCTCCTCGTCTCAATTCAATGAATGCATAAAAGTTAAGTTGGACCTTTGGATGAGATGAGATGGCTTCTTCTCTTGAGGTAAAGTATATAAAGTGTGTGAAGAAAGGAGAGAGGAAGAATAACGACTAACGTCCATCCGGGAGAGAAAGTCAAGCCCAGCCTGTTTACATTTCAACCAGCAAAATCTCAACTTTCTCCGCACCTTTCTAACGGACACACGGACGGACAAACTTTTAATCAAGGAATCTTTTAAGTTTTTTAGCTTTTCAGTCTAAATCTAAACAAAACAAGTTGTGTACAAGAAACTCACCCAGAGGTTCTTTCTTTTACGATTGTAAATGTAAAGCCGAGTAGTGTAAACAAAGGAATTGCACTACATCTTCTTTAAAAAGAGAAGAAAGAGTCCTTCTTTATTTTTGCTTTTCCTTCCTTCCTTTCAAAGTAATTTGTTACGCAAAAGGGTTTCACAATTTCCTATATACATAGAGACTCTCTAAACCGGAAATCCCTCTCAAAAAATTTAACTTAGGTGTGTCCACTTTCACTCAATTGTGTGTAGCAAACAACAGCCATTGCACGCTAAACTATTTTGCATATCTAACTAAGCCAATTGGCCTAGATAGATATGTAGCTTGTCTATGTCCGGCGTCGTATTACACACTTTCTTCAAGGCAAGGATTATTTGGTGCTTTTTGAAGTGATGTGATCAAACAGGGAAGAATGAATGGGATGATTCAATTAGGGAAATGAGAAAGACTCTAGACTTTGTGCATGTTTTGGGCTAAATACCACATTCTATCTTCTTGTACTTTCACCATGATTTGGTTCTTTCTTTCTTTTTTGGAGGACAGAGAAAGGAGACTAGCGTAGAGGAAATCCATATTGATATTGATGGATGGATGGATGAACCTCTAGCTCTCTCATACCTTTTGCTTTCTCATCAATCACACTCACCCACTAACAAAACGATTATTATTAGGCTAACTACCTTCTTTCCTTTTCCTTCTCCTTTCTTTCTTTGTCTGGGTAGATCAAAGAGAGAAAGTTAAGTTGCTGTTGTACACGTAGACTATGGAGAGAAAGTGATTAAAGTCATACATGTATGTAGGCTTTGGTATTCTTTCTGTTACGCATGTCACAATAATATACAATATACAAATCAATGACGTAATAGGCAAAGGTCCAAATGTCAAGCCAAAACCGCAGAGGTCTGTGCGTATAATTAAAATTGGCTACTCCTACACGTTACGACGATTCGCAATCGGCATAAATATAACTTTCTCCCAAGGCGACTTAAATAATGAAGAATAGGCTCAAAGACATACAAGAAAGCATGGGTGCATCTCGATTGTTGACTCGCATGGAAAAAAGCCTAGGTTCCTTCCTCAGATACGTACCTTTTTTGCTCTAGACATACAAAGACATTTGTATATGTAGTCATTGTCCAAATTTGTCGCCATATCAACGATCTTAAAAAGAATCCCAAATTCACAAACTCAAAAAAGTCCCTTCACTTGTCACTACGCACCACCAAATTCCTTTTGTAACGCTTCATTTATTAATGTCGGAGAGGAATACTGAAAATTTGACTCTCCCGTTCTCTGGAATCTGCTCTGAGATAAGGTGGCCTACATGTTTGTTTGTTTATTTATCAATGCCATACCGATTGGATTGATATAAGATGAGTATCAATGTAGAACTGCAATTTGGTAGCCTAGAAATTGTGTGCCATGTTTACAGTGGTCATGATGATAAGGCAAGGACCAAAAAGCGGTACTTTGATAACTACACGGAAATTTATTACTGACAAATCTTGAAATCTACAGATTTTCTCTCTACTTAATTACTTTTTAGTGAAAATATAACACTTTTAAATTTCTCTCAAATCCTCAATCCAATACATCCACCCCCACACTTTGGAATTGACCAGAAGACTTGGGTTTTGTTCAAAAGTCCTCTTCATCCCAGTCTTCATCTCCTCCACTTTCTCAGGGATGGTGGAGATCCAGAGGGTCTTAAGGTTTGGAAAGTAGGTGACAAGGGGCTCTAGGAACTTGGGATCCTTGGGACCGGCGAGGTGGAGGACTTCCAAAGCTCCATGTTTCCCTGGTGTTGGGACGTTTAGGAGATATTCAAAGAGTCGAGAGCGTCCTGCGATTGTTAATTTCTTCAAGTTCGGAAATGAAGAGAGGAACCATAGCCCATGAAGTGTAGGAGGTTCAAGTTTTGCAAACTTGTGTTCAAAATCCAGCCAAAGTTCCTTCAGCCCTGGGATCCGGGTTCGACGAGTGATGACGAAGAGACGTTCACCCATTAAATGAAAATCTAGTATGTTGACCATCTGATGTATCTTGACCCGTAACTTCTGGAGGGATGGGAACTTCTCCAAGATGTCCGCTACAAGGAACTCATTTGTCCTTACTGTCTCTCCTTGGTCACACTCCACGTGGAGGGAGGTCAAGTTGGGAAGGAGGGATAGGAGGGGGCTCAGATCCAGGCCCTGCTGGTTTTGGTTTGGGACAAAGGACACTCGTGGATTTGTTCCCAGGATTCCCAGATGAGTCAATGCTCCAGACTGCGACTCTGGCATTTGTAGAGCTTCGATAAGGTTGTGGAAACAGAGGCATGTCACCCCAAGATCGTGCAGGGTGTGAGATAATCTGACATCAAAAGAGAAAGAGGTCAAGGTCCCGGACTTGAGGGCTAGCTTGAGGAGTTCGACCGGCCCATTATTGGCTTTGGTGGGCAGACAGAGAGGGGCGGAGAGGGACTTGAGCTTCAGAAGAGGGGTCTTCTTGTTGAACTTGGTTCTCATGTTTCCATCAAAAGCAAGGGACTCCAGGTTGGGGGCCCATTTGGTCAAGATGTTGTTGATGGCGGGGGATAAATCGTCTTTATTTTTCGTAAACAAGTCTGGACACTTGCGGTTAAATTGAAGGGAGGACAAGCTGGCCCCATGCTTCTTAAGGAACCCTTCCACCAAGGGGTTCCATAGAGTTGTGAAAGAGTCAAAGGGGAGGAGGGAGATGGAATTCAAAGTCTTGCCGTGGGATTCAGAGGAGGAAGTCCCAAAGTATGTCAGCCTTTGCCTATGTCTGAAGAGGGGGGTGACGAGGTAGTTCCAGGTCCTAGAGACGAGTCGGACTGCGTCCACATCCACCTTGTCCACCAAGGCTTTGAAGATGACTTCCAGAATCTGATTTAAAAAAATGAAAAGTAAATAAAGTTGAATTCCTTCAAATTATTTCCAAAGTACCAAAGGATTGCCAAGGGCCTTTGCCATCGCCGTCGTTTCGAATACGTCCCTGTCATTGTCAGTTGCTGAAGACGAAGTCGGCCCGTTGTTGTTATCTGTGAAGAAAGAAAGAATTTTAGAAATACTTAGACATAGAAAGGGTAATCGTTGACATGATGACCTTCTTGAAACGAAAAGGAATTAGATGCCGTCGCCAGGGTGACAAGGTCTCCAGAGTTGTTATCATCTGTGATGATAAAAGAGAAATAAAGGTTATCTGATTGAAGAAAATTGAATAAACAAGAACTTACCTGGACAAATTTCATTGTTGACATTGCAATTGATCTCTTTTCCTTGTCGTTCTTCCTCCTTGACCTTCTTTCGTCTTTGTGCCCGTGTCTCCATCTTATCTTATCCTTTTTTAACTTATCTTATCTTGACTGATGACAGTTTTTTTGACCAATAAAAAATATAAATCGTGAGTGAGGAAAATCGATCAATCAGCTGCCTCCACTCCACACAAGCCAAATCAATCACAACAGCTGGAGGCAAGGCAGCTCAATTTCTTTCACATCGTTTTTGTTTTTTTTTGTAAATCAAAAAACAAAGATAAAAACTTGGATAAGCCGAGGTTATCAGTCACGCCATGTTTGCCAGTCTGAGAGAAAAGTTGGCCAACGTTCAAGAAGAAATTACGACCAGGTAAAAAAAATTGAAACTTTTGACATTTTTCTAAAATTATCTTTTAGCCTGAGGAATTTGAAGATCGGAGAAGACTCTCGGATAAGCAAGGGGAAGAAGAAGAAGATAAAATACGAGGAGGATTGCAACTTTGACGCAGGGCTCGACCTCCTCGAGAGATATGCCAGCTACTGGACGGAAATCCACTCCAAGACGGCCATCACGGCGCTTTGTGCCGCTGTAAGACCATTCGTCACTCATTATTGACACACTAAAGTCATTTAAAATTTCTTATTAGGAAGTTGACGAGCTCGTCCAAGCCCTGTATGAGAACTACGAGACGCAATGGAGGAAGGTGGCCAAGTTGTCTGGAACCCTCGCCCTCATCCCTCAAGTCAGTCATGGGGTTCAACAAGTTTGTGATAGTATTTGTGAGTCCTGATGACCCTCTTTACTTTCGTCGCTGTTTTTGACACTTAAATCTTTGTAGTAAACCTGCAGTGTGCCTTCGAAGAGACGGAGGACGCCCTCCTCGCCCTTGAGGACTTGATAGAAACGCAGGAACTGAGGGAGAAGGAGCTGGACCACCGCTTCCAACTCGCCCTCTACGGGGAAAAGAGGTTAGGGGAGTTGGAGGATCTCAAGGCCCAACTGACAGACGACCATTTGAGGAAGATAAGAGAGTTTGAGAAGAGGAAGGAAGCCCTCGTGAAGGAGAAGCAGGACCAGCTTCAACAAGCCTTTAACAAAGACCTTCAACAGTACAAGAGTGCAGGGATTGTTCCGAGTGAGTATAGTCATTATATATTTGCTTTTTGAGTTAATGACCTTTAACTAATTTAATTTGATAGAGTCTACTTCGACGCCTTCAGTTCAGTCGACGCCCAGCTTGGAGGAAATCATGCTGAATGAGGACACGCATGAGTTGGAGTCATTTTTAACCGAAGATAATATCCTGCCTGCAGAAGAAGAAGAAGAGACAACGACAAAGGATTCAACATAAGTAGCCTACGTTGTGCAACCATGCAGCTCAGTAAACAAACACCAAGTCATTATTATTATTAGTTATTGGCATGACAAGTTTTTCTGTTCCCAAGTCAATTTTACAGTCAATGGCCAAGGTTGTGAGATTTAGAAAGATTTAGCCCGTATTCGACCCAATGCATTTGTTTCTATTAAGTTTGCTATAGGATTTTGGTTTGTATGTATGGAAATATGGAAAAAGACTCCTCTTACCATAATTAAGCAATCCAGTCCACAAGATAGATAGATGTATGTACAAATTCAAAGATTTCTTTTGGAAAACCCACAGATTTGGAATAAATATATAGGAACTTAGTCACTCACTGGTGGTAAATGTTGAATGTGTCGTATAATTGGATCTGACATGACAAATTAAGATGTTAATACTTTTTAAAAATTGGTCATTGTCTTCTCCACATCACAATGACGGTGGTAAAGTAAAGGTCGTGCTGTGGCATGAATGCCAGACTAATTGCTCTATATGGATTCTATAAATTGACTCCCTGTGTGTAACTAATTCTGGGCGAATTAATTATACTATCGATTATGATTTAATTAATTAAGGTATAACGATCCTGAGGACTCTTTTGTGGCCTCAACATTAGGGATTGAAGGACACAATCTTAGGACCCCAATGATTAGTTTGTCTTTGTTCTTCACTCTTTCACTCCCTTCTTATAGACGTACGTGTGTTCTCTATGGTTTCTGACGTTTTACCAACAAAAGTGATAGCTATAGCTAAAATTGCAAAAAGAATCCTCTAAACTGCTTTTTTCTCTCTTGGCAATTTGCAAAATTGCTCACAAGTTTAAAGAATCTCCGGTTCTTGGTTTGTTCAGACAAATTGAGTCGGAACTTGACTCATTGAATGAATGAATATGAATTATACTGAAGGAAATTAGCATGCATAATAATTAC
>JAQIWU010000598.1:0-24025 GCA_034696445.1 Isotomiella minor
GAGCTCAAAGGTACACGTCATTTTCTTGATCGTGCCTTTTCCTTTGCCCATGTCACGTCTTATGCTTTATGAAGGTGTACAGAACTTGTGGGCCATGCCTTATCTTCGAGTCATCAACGGGAGTCAGAATTACCTCGAGAGCTTTTTGGAGATAACACCTCCAGTCCCGGTAAACTTGAAGGAAGTCAACTTTTCGCAAAATAGCATTGCATCAATCGTAGGATTACAGCAGTATTGGGCCCTTACGAATATCAACCTAAGCTGTAAGGGCTAGTGAAAGGAAGGAGAAACAAAAATTTTTAAGAAAATATCTTTAGACAACGAGTTGACTACAGTCCATGGTTTTTCCGGCCTTGAGTACCTGCAGGAATTGGACCTTTCACACAACATTATTGACAAGATTGAAGATTTAAGTTGCCCCAACCTTCGTACCCTTCATTTAGTAAGCTTTCTCACTCATCTTGTTTGAAACTTGTTTGCAATTTTATTTCCCAACAGAATTCCAACTGTTTGAAAGATGTCGTGAATCTCTTGGGATGCTACAATTTACGATGTTTGAACCTCCAAGAAAATCAAATAGGTTCAATTGGAGGGCTGAAGAATTTGCCCGAACTGACTGAACTCAACCTCACAGGTTGGTATTTATATAATACTAATACAAAAATATGCGAAGGGTACACAAATTGAATTTGTCACCTTGCAAATGAAAGGAAATGCGATTGAGGACATAAGTGAGTTCGAGCATTTGAAACCTTGTCTGAATTTATCTCGCTTGGGCATCCTCCCTAATCCAATAACCTCTCTGGAAAACTGGAGGTTGATTGTGTGTCACACACTTCCACAGATTCTTTGGCTTGATGATATTTACGTCGAAGCGACTGAACTGGTACGATTCCTATACAATTTATCTTTTATATAGCAAGAAGCAAGGAGATTTGATGACTTTGCAAACAACCTCGTAAAGCAAGAATGCAATTAGTGTAACTCTCTCTCTCTCATGCTCTTCAATTTAATTAGAGGGAAGCGGAGAACCTCTTTAGTCCGACGGAGAGAAAGTTGGCGTACATTGACCATGCAGCGATCCTGCTGCATAGAGGGCGACAATCCGCGAATGTCATGTTTGACAGCTATGTGACAAACAAACCCAACCCACCAATCCTTCTACTTGTTGGTCCTCCAAGGAGTCACTGTCATTCGTTAGGACTCTTCTTGAAGCAAAAGTTCAAGAATAAAGTGCACTTGGGGTATTGTGAGAATCCCGACAATGTTTCCTACCATTGATTCCTATATCCGTTCTTTTAGGGGGGTTCACTCAACGGCTACCACAATTGAAGGAAGTAATCCAAAAGTAGACATTCCAATTTCCTTTGAAAGTTTCTTAGATATGCGAAGTAAGGGGGAGTATCTTGCCACATGTCAGATTCTGGGTAGGGCTTGCGGCTTTGCAGAGTCTCAGGTCTGATGCTATACTTGTAATATTATGTTTTCATCAACCATTTAATGAAATGTGTAAAAGAAGAAGTAGAGAAAGTATGCATCATTAATAATAATGTTCATGATATATCCAGATTTCGACAGCTGCAGAGAAGGGGGCACTTTTGGTTGCGGCAGTGCCACTTAAAACTGCAATAGCCATTCGAGAGTGGAATTTAAACCCGAAACTAGTCTTAGTCCTACCAAGTGCTCCTCCAGCCTTCCCAGAAGAAGATGATAGGATTGAGTCTGTCCGACGTAGTTTCGTAAATGAAGACCTACCCCCACCACCACATCCACATCATCATCAATCTGGAAAGCGAAGGTCTAAACGTCGCTCAGGCTCTCAAGGAGATGTGGATGAGCCAGAGGGTGATGATGATGACGAGAAATTGGTCAATTTTGCAGAGAATTGTATGTAATCACCACAAGAACTCTTTCCTTTTGTAAACAAACTTGAGGTGAGGAGATTGTTGTTAATCTTTCATTTCGTAGTATCCGTCCTTCCTCCCGTGCAAGAACAATTGGATCCGGAAAAGTTGTTGTATTCAACAGAAGATGAGGGAAATGATGGAGCAAGGAAGAGAAGTACCCCGCAGCATTCTATTCTAAAATCACCACACTTTGAATTGCCAGAAACTGAGGACGGTGGGCCTATTCAGAATGATGACGATGATGATATTCTTAGTGATGATGGTAATGATGAATCCAACTCAAACAAAAACATTCTTTACTTTACGTACTTTGATCTACTTTCTCTCTCTCTCTCTCTCTCTCTCTTTCTTCCTCTTTTGCAGATGAAGAGGCTAAAGAGGTAAGGAAACTTCCTTTAACATCCTTCTATTGTTTTTCTTTCTCTTGTAAAAAAGTAAACATTCGTATATGATTGTATAGAAAAGAGATGATGGCTCTCATGTCCACATGACCCCAAGTAAGACTGAGAACCTGTTACATCTTACCCTGGATTTGGAAAAGAAGCCACATGCCCGTCTCAAATCCATCGCTCCTGGGATGGAACATTACGATATAGATCGTCAAAAGACCAATAGTTTGATTGAAGCAATGAAATTTGGTATGGAGGAAGAAGATGATGAAGAAAATGATGGTGGTGACACGACTACTGCGACTCGGGATCCTATCGCCCCAGTTGCCTTCAAACCTGTAATAAGAATATAATCATAATCCGACCCAATTAGTACGCTATAATTACCCTTATTCGTCTCTTGTTTTCATAGGGTGAAGTACCCGAATTGCAAACATACCGAACGGAGAATCTTAACCGACTTGGCAGTATCCTAATGATGAAGAGCAATGTGGATTCTCTAAATATCTCAGATATTTTGATGAGGTTACCCCATGGAGGGAATGTAATGAACGTCATACAGACGATGGAACTCTCTCCTCCTCCTCCTCATTCAATCCCGGCTGAAGGTGAAATTCATCCCAATATAGTCCACGTCCCCATCATCTGCTCAGGAACCATCATACCTGAAAAGAAGGAACCTTCCTATCCAGAAATTGCAGGGGAGAGCGGATCTGCATATGAATTTGACAACGTCAATTACGAAGGTGACTATGAAGAATGGGATGGAGAAGGGGCAGAATACGAGGAAGAAGAAGTAGAAAGTGTTGAGGAAGAGAGGCAACCTGAGACAAAGGAGGAAGAAGAAGAAGAGGAAGACGATGGTGAAGGAGAGGAGGAAGAAGAAGAGGATGGTAATGAGAAACCCGAACTTTGCACACACAAAGACGCCATGACTTTCTCCATCCTCCAACTCAAAGAAGAATATGAAAACTTTCATAAAAACAACCCAGGATTCTTCCACATTGTGATTGATAGCTCCAATATGTGTGAGAGTTACTCCACTCTGGAAGAAATGGCGATTGATGCTCTTCTCAAATCTAAACAAGACTTGGTCAACAGTGAGAGAGAAAGTAAGTCGATCCTGAGGACGCATGGAGGGAGCAATCATAGTGGTGGAGAGGCGAGGCAGTTTTTTGAAGCAAGGATGCAAGAGGTGAAGGATGCCACTGTGTCGTGGCGGAGAGGATTGGACATTGACAACATGTCAAAAGCCTCGGGAATATTTCATCAACGCCATGCTAGTGGAAGGGATCAGCTTCCCGGCCTTCTTTCCTACCCACATTGTACCAAAAAGTTGACGGAGCATGCAATTCCTAGGCGTCCTATTTCCTTGAAAATGAAAAAACTTGTTGACTTACAAGAAAAGATGGGGAGGTGTGTCAACTATAAGCCGAAGCCTGGGATCTGTCCACCAGTCTACAGTTGTGACAAATTCCCCTAGCATACGTTTGTCCCTGCCTTTCCAAGTAAAAGACCACTCAAATATCGCACCTGAAAGTGAAAGCAAAAAGGATTACCATGTACAATAGTCTACTCTTTTGAATTGAGAAATATGAAGGAAAAAAAAGTTTTCTGAGAAAGACAGGTTAAAGTTGTATGAATGATTTATTCATGGGAAGTGTGAAGATGCCCAATAAAATAGAGAAAATATTCCAGTAGCCCATGAAAGGAAACTCATGCTTTCACTTTATGTCGGACTGACATTATTCCCCAAGCGTGATACATCTATGATGATGGGAAATTGTTACTACTGTTTGTCAACTTTTGAGTGATTTTAGCTATTAATTTGGGAAATTTGTAATTCTATCCTTTATTTGGTCCTTTCCTCTCTAATCTGGGTTAAAACATGGGTAGGAAAGGTTGTCATTCATTCGCTCAGAAATGAGTCGGGTGAAAGTCACAATAGCGAATGTAGTAGTGGTGTTCATGGCTTGTTTTGCTTTCTCTCATTCTGTTCTGTTCAATACAATGTTGAATGTTGAGTCTCCTTTGTGGCTCGTAGAAGTGGTGACTTCATTTATACAGAAATGAGAGTAGGTAGTGAAATAAGTGCATAAATTCGGAGGAAAGTAGATTCTCACAATCCAATTTTACGGGCGGATGAATTGCCGTAAAAAACAAATATTTCATACGGAAGGACATGTCACAAGGAAGTATGAAATATAAGGGATTTGGGAAAAGAAAAATTCTGGTGTGTCATGTAAATTTATTTTGGGAAAAAGTAAGACAAGCTTGGCAGAGACAGACACAAAATAATACTGTACGGCAATGTAGAAATTGTGAAGTGCACATTTTCGACGTGAAATTCCGTCTCTTTTTGCTTCGAAAGTATGTCCTTGCAAAAAGTACCTGTAGTAGTCAGGCATGAGAGGAATATTTGTTTTCAATCATCAAATCCCAATACCAACGTGTGTATGTCTCTGTGTGTTAACTTATCCTATGGAATGTCAAATTGACATATCTCCAACGGCCATCGCATTCCGACTTTTAGAAAGCTCTTCGTTGTTGTTGACGTCAAAAGTAGCGAATCTCGTCCAATCAAACAAGACTGTCAGATACACTTTTGCAGACTTTTCTCTCTCTCAGGTATGTATGTCTGTTTTTCTCTGCGCTTTTTCTTTCTTTGTCACATTTCCATTTCCATTAGCTCACTTTCACCCACTTGTTAATATAGACAGACGCGGAACTCAATTTGCAAACTTTAAACTATCTAATTTATTTATACACGGGCGTCTTTGGTCTTGTGGATAATTCGTTTTTCTGTGCGTCATTAGGAGAGCAGACGACAGGAAATTGTAAATAAATAACTAAACTAAAACAAAGCAAGGTTTCACTTCAAAGGAGAGGAAGTGTACCTAATGGAAGTATGGCTTCATCGCTAATGTGAATTACAGGGTGGATATTTTGACGTCGTCGATATGACTCACATTGTTTCCTATTTTGGTTTGCTGGTGGTTGTCAAAGTCGTGGAACCTTGTTTTCTTCATTCAGAAGCTAGCTACATCCGTCCTAGTCCTAAGACACCCATTGTGAATGTGGACATGGGATTGACACGCAGTTGGACAGAAGCTTTTGTGGAGGAAAAGAGCATTACGGAGGCTTAAGCATTGAGATTTTCAATGCATGCATGCAGGCAGGCAGCAGCATCCTTTCACTTTCTCTCCATCGCGGTCCTGCCAGGGCCAGAGTTCGTTTGGTTTACTTTCACTCACAACCCTGAGATGAGATGAAATGAAATGGAGTCTCAATAATATTCGTTTTAGTTTCCCAGTTCAGTTCTCCATCCACAGCCTTCTGCTTAACTTTGCTCCTGGCCAACTTTGGATAGATAGAAGAGAGAAGAGATGAGGAGATTTCGGTTTCCACCCTATCGATTAACAATGCATGCCTTTTTCTCCTCTCTTCTGAATCCTTCTTCCTTTCTATTATCTGAGCATTACATGTCCCACTGAGATGGACCTACATCTACATCGTACTGCCAAAAGTCAGCTCTCTCAGAGAAAAGATGATGTGGGATATTTGCTGGGTTCTTCAGTCTGCTGATGGGGCTGATATGCATATCAGGCATCAATTTCATCAACCCAGAAAAATCTTTGGCTGAGTAAATTATGGGATCTTTTACAGAAAAGAATCAATGCTATTCATATTATTTGAGTATGACCACTTTTAGGCTTTCAGAAGGGTAATGTAAGCGACCTTCTGACATTAATTTATTTTATGTGGGTCAGAATCTGCCAATAAATCCAAATGTACATGAAAAAGGTAGCACAGCTAAATCACTTACGTATTTACTTCCGCATTTTACTCTTGAATGCCTGTAGTATGAAACAATACCAGCATGTAAAATGAAAAAGGACCTAGGGTCGGTATTCATGACTGTATTCATGAAGCTTAAGTTTTTTCAACGATATAAGTATATACGATTCATTTTGGCACAAAGAAGTGAGCTTTAATGGAATCTTAGGATTGCAAATCCTTGCTTTGTGGAAGTAACTAGTTATTTTCTCTCGCCTTTGTAGAAATGGAATTTCTACCATGCAATCTAGCCTAATCTGACTCCATGCCTGCTGAACTTTCCCCAGTTGTTCGCTTCTTTCTCCTATGAAACCTGTCTACCCGGTTGAAGGTTTAGCTAGAAAAACTATGAATGGTCTGTAACGATTGAACAGAAGTAGCAGAACGAAACACCACGACCACTTTTTCACTTTTCGATTTAGATGGAGAAAAGAGAGAAAGTGAGAGTAATTCAGCTCGCTTTCATCTCCCAGCCATCCTGGTCTGAAATGTGCTATTAAGGTAAAGGGGCAAGGGATAGGAAGGATACTTTGTGTTAGGTCCAGGAGGGAGATACCATCGATCAAATTTACTATACAACATGAAGAAAAAGAACTGTAAAGAAGTTTACAATTCTATGGCAAGGCTGCTGCCCAATGCCCTAACCGAGTTAACTGTGGCTACAAAGACAAAGTGAAAGTAGACATCAGATCTTCGTTCGTTCGTGAGTGAAAGCAGTTCATAGAGAAAGTCAGAGTCACTCCCAGTCCCAAAATCTTGAGTAGACGGATGGACTGAGCTTCTTCAGCCTACACTTTGGTGGTGGGTGGCCTTTTGTCTTTCCTTTGTAATGACTTCTCTCTTCTCCTCAACAAGCACACTAGAAAACTCAATTCTATACTTCTCACTCGCTTTCTTCTTTTGCTTCTTCTCTCTCTCGTCTCTCTTCTCCATGCTCTCAGAATGATGAAAAAGTTTCACGGTTTAGTGACTCTTAACGATCGTTTTAAGTTTAGTTATGTATGTGTTGTGTATATATGCCCAGTAGTGTGCGAGTCAGTAAAGGAAGGTAAGAAGAATGCGGGGACCTGGTCTGTCTCCTGCCAGGCTCAGGTGGGAGGAAGGAAGGATTCGTTTTCCATTACAACTTGTCTTTCAAGAAAAGCCACTAAGACAAGGTACCATCACACTTACACCTAAATAGAGACAAGTAACGAATGGTAAGACAAAGTACAAAGTATAGAAGATATGACTAGTAGGCAGGACAAAAAGACAGTGCCACTATGTATGACAAGGCGGGACGAATACATAGACCTTTGTAACCCGAGAGTTTAAAACTTTCACCCTGCTTTCTCCACTCAATCCTTGTTATACAGCTAACCTTTTATTTGAACTTTTGTTTTGGAAAATCTGAAAGTTGAGTAAGTAGCATGCTTAAACTCTCGAGGAGAAAGTTGAGAATAAATATTCAATAATAAAACTTTTATCATAAAAATAATAATGAAGGGTAACTTATTGGATATACAGCTATTAAATGTGACAGGAGGCGGATTTTGTTACGTCCCTCAAAACTTTATACGTATGTATGGACTTTGTGTATCGTTGATTTTTAAGATATTGACTGAGTGACCTTACACTTTCACTTAAAGCATCATCGAGAGAAGAAAACAATGCCGTGTCGTATAACTGAATATAAATTAAAAATACACGAGAAAAACACGAGGGGTGGGAATTGGCTTCTTACCTTGTGACGCACGATATATAATAAATTCCCTCTCTCTCTTTCTTTGTGCAAAAGTTGATTAATGAAATAGCTTAGTCAAAAGAAAGAGTTTCAGAGAGAAAGATTTGAGTTACCCACAACTTTAAGACAGGAGCAAACATTTATTGTGCCTTGCATATAAAACTTAGGCATAGAAAGTTTATAGCTATCTCATATTTCCCCTACTTAAGAGCAAAGCAAATATGATTAACCAAGGAATGAAATGCTTAGGTCGTGCTTTCCAATATTTTAGCATGGTGAAAGTAGAACGGTAATTTCTTGCTTTCCTCTCTCTCGCATTAGAGAGATGGAAAGTTGAACACACTTTGCTACTCGGTTGGCGGTATTCGTGCCTATCAGATTCCAGCTATGTTTAGTGTTTAGTGTGTCCCACTACTCTAAAAGACTAGAGTGAAAGCTGGGGGCATGTACTACGCACATAAGAGAAATACTGGAGAGAGAGAGAGACCTACCTTAAACTACTAACAAGTCCAACTTAAGCATACGTTGCCTGCACACATTGTATTGAGCTCGTGGTGGTTTAAAGCAAAAAGTAGAGTGAAAGCAGGGGAGAGAGTGAAAGGAAAAGCCTAGAAGACCAGACCAGACTGCCTGACTTGCTCCGCTTTGCTGTTTGCCCTGCTGGTCGGCCCGATATTTTCCCCTTTCCCATCGCCTTCAACTCAACGCTGAGGTGCATCCTTTCGTTGGTTGAGCCCATATTACTTTCTACTTACATACTTGGATGGATAGACTCAAGACTCAAAACCTTAGAGAGAGAGAGGATTTTATATATGTACACGACGGGGAGAATTCATTCGCATTTGGCCTGACAAGAGCGACTTTCCCCGTCTTTTACCTCTCTTTTCTGTAAGCTTAGTCCCTGCCACTACTCTACTTTAGTCAGTCAGTCTTCTCTTCACACTCTTCTCTCTAACACTGATTGTATAACTTTCCTTTTTCCTCGCTCTTCATTTTCTGTATTGTTTTGTGTTGGGTTGTCGACTTCTTGTGTATCATTATTATTTGATTGTTCGATTCTCGGAAAAAAAGAGGACTGTTTCAGCAAAAGTTTGATCAAATCATGATGAACTTTCTCCAAGCGTGAAGACAAAGTCTTTTATATTCAATTACGAAGACTAGGCAAACAAACAGTTGCGTTTTGACACACATTTATTTGTTTATTTTATATCTCTGCTCTTAGGAAAGGAAAGTGTTTATTTATGTGAGATAATAACGACTGCTTTTAATACTCGTGAGTACAGTGGTTTCTAATTACACAAGTGCGGTGTGAGTGACGAGGGTATAAATTATGCAGACTTCAAAGAGGGGATAAAGTCGTGTCTCAGACTTACTTTCCTTTTGCTTACTTGGCTGGAAGGAAGGGTACATTTGAGGGAGAAAGGTAGGTATACCAAAAACTATAAACGAAGCATCTAAATGAGTAAATGTATTAAGTTACAGAAAGAGGAACAGTCCCACTCGATTCGATAATGACACGTATCAACCACGAATGTAGTACTCATAGTCACATCACAAATTAATCGATTGTGTAAGAAGAAACACATTTCATTTGGCTATCAACAGTCTCACTTCTCATTTTTGTGGCGAATGTTTGATTGATTGGATAACAAATATAATGTGTTATCATCAATGGTGTAAATATTTGCATCAATGTCGTAACGAAAATTAATCTTGTTTGGTCTAAAAACCCAGGACCATATGGACCCTTCTCCTAATTTAATGGATATGTTAGGAGGACATGGTGTTTTATGGAGAAAGTGTGCAGTAGGTACATTATTAAATGAGACCATAATGTCATTTTCCACGCTCGTCTGAACGTGGTACATGGAAATAAAATAAATATGGTAGTCGACCAAAGGTACACCTCGAAGTGGAGAGATCCTCCGTGCTGCTACTTGATTCTTGTTTGTTTGGTCTTCACTTTTCTATAAAAAGAGGACGAGAACGAGAGAGAGAGAGGAGACAAGAAGAGTAGATTTTCTCCTCTACGTGATCGCGATCTCTTACTTTTACTTTCACATTTCTTCTCCATATCTCTCTCGCCTCTTCTTCACTTTTTATTATCCCTCTGTTGACTTGGAATGGTGGTTGGTTGGTGAATGAATATACCGTAGATGGATGGATAGATAGATCTTTCCATTTTCCCCCTGCTTTCTCCGTTAGATAAATTTTACCAAGACACTCTATTATAGCTGCACCTACACCTCACCACAACATCATTATCAACTTTCCCCTTCCCCCTCACAGTCTGTTAGTGGGAAAGAAAAAGAAGAAAAGGGCCCTGGTCTCCTACAATCTGATGATGAGGTGGTGGAGAAAGTAGAATTTAAGTGCGTACCTGTTCTGGTTTGCTCTGTTCACATCCACATTACTTTCACTCTGTTTGCAATAAGAGATGTGTTGAGTGTATCCAATTTTGTCGACTTCAACCTTCTAAGAGGTACTCGGATCCTTAGTTTGGATGGAAGAGTCTTCTTTGAAAACTTTCCATCCCGTTCTTCTTCTTCTCTTATAGCCCAACAGTAAACTTAAGCTTTCATCATCATGGTGGCTGGGATGGCTTGCATCATCTCTTCTTCTTCTTCATCATCATCCATACTTTTTTTGTGAATCAGAAACTCTCTTCATTTTTGTTCGCTCACTGAACACAAGCATGTGGATCCATTTGTACTTTACTTTCTTTCTATTTTTTTTACCATTACTTTGCTGGAAGAAAGCTCTTGATTGGATCGGGACAAGATAGCATGAGAAATACTCGAGAGAGGGAAAGAGAAAGTGATGAGGAGAGATGCAAGACATGTATTGTCTCGTTCAATGTATGTACATTATTCGCGTCCTTCGACTTTATTATTCTATATTTTATTTTATGAATCTTGGTCTACTTTGGTTGCATATAGAAGTTGGAAGTGTAGGCACTTTCGTTATTCAGTTACAGTTCTTTCATTCTCACGAATGACTAGTTTTTAGAAATCTCGAGAGATGAGATCAAGCAAACACTATCAAGATTCTAAGGTTCTGTGTACTACATTAAATCTAATTGAATCAGGGGACTCTATTCTCGAAATCACGTTTACGTTTCAACGGCATATTGTGCATTTACTTTCTCTGTGAAAAGTCCAAGAAGGAAGGTCCTAGATGGACTTATGAAATTTTTGGTCGATAGCACATAAACAAACATGCGGCAAGGGATTTGAAAGAAGGAGTGCCTTCTCAGGAAAGGTACAAACAAGCTCAGAATTTCAAAATAGAGACCTCCGACTGGTAATACATGAAGCAAAGCAAATCTTCAGCCAACCTACTTTGAATCTCATTTGCGATGATTTATTTATCACGAGAAGCAAACACAATCGAAAATTCGTGTTCAAAGTAAACACTTTCTATAATATGACACTTGTAAATGGGAATAAAACAGTCGCAAAACTATTGGACTGCAAAATTGGACTCTTTGAAGTGAAAAGAAAAAGGAAAACACAGACAACACAAACTAAATTAGACAAGTAAAGTTCATTGAAAGTGACAAAAGTAGAATTTAGTTTGGGACTCGAGGGACTTGATGATTTTTGGGAAAGAGAAAGTCTGGAAAAATATTGCTGCGGAGAGAAAGCTTGGTCGGAAAAAGTTTTTATTTGAGAGAAGGTCGTCCACTTGTAGATTTCTGTCCTTTGGTAGCGTGACTTTGGCTGTGAAATTAAACATTTTATGAAAAGGTAGTACTACAGGTCTATAGAATGTACAAGAGAAACATTTTTATTTGGGTCTTTAATCTCATACGCTCAAGTAGTATCCCTATAATTCTGTCTTCAAGCAAAGGAAAGGATTAGTATTACAGTAGTTGTGTGTGGAATTTACTCTAAAAGTGTCCAAAAACTTACTTAGCGGTACTTAAACGCTTTATATTGATTCTCTCTTTCTTATAAATGAATTTGACTTGTCTTGACAGTTGCTTTCGAGGAATCTGAGGAACTTTTACTTTACGCGGACACGAACGAAAGTCAGTTTACTTTCTCCAATTAAATCGTGAGGAAGAAGAAGAAGTGAAGCCTTTCATCGGATTGGGAACACAACAGGACAAACACACGACACAAGGAACGTGGATGGTTGGCGTATTGTGTGACTAATCTTCTTTTACTCGACTGTCAACTGTATGTGGCTCAAAACCACTGCTATTAACAAACTTCAATTGTGTTTCATTACCACTAAAAGTAGCAAAATCCACATACTCACAGCCAGACTTGCTATAAAGACTTTACGCCTTTTCATTTCCTCCACTTTGTGACTGGACTGTTGGTGTTTACTCTACACTCTCCCAAGGAATTATAAACAACAATTGTCCTTGTCAAGAACGAAGGAAGGAGAGACTCTGTGGAGAAAGTGGTTTTCTTGAGTGGTTTCACTGCGTTTGTCACACTATCAAAATTAACATCATGGAGTCTCAGTCCTCTTCTCAAGTGAGATTTTCCGACTCACGTAAGTCAAACCTTAAGTCTTTTATTGGTGTCTTGTCTTTAGTTTTAGCTTCATGAAACTTTCATACCCTCTCATCAATATGGATGGTGAGTAAAAGCATGAGAGAGAAAAGAAAGGATTTTCTTCTGTAGAGATGCGAATATTTTAACCAAAGATAAAAAAGAATGGCGTGGGGGAAACTTTTCATGAAAGAGATTGACTGACTATAGAAGTTCCGCTCCTTTAATTAACTTAATTATGAAACAACAGATTCTAATTGACCCCCAACTCTGATCTTCCATTCCTTGTACACACGAGGCATACAAAACTCTGTGTGAAACGATAATGCATTACCTTTGTCCCTTGCAGAGCCACCAGGGAGTCCTAAAAGCTGCATGAAAGGGAGTAGAAAGTTGACATTTGAGGAGAAAGTTGAGCCCGGGGGAGAAATATCTTTTGCCACGGCATCCACATCACAATCAACAACATCAACCGCAGTAGTACAACCTTCGACCTCGACGGCCCCTCCTCCCAGGAGTCCGAGGAAGGGCGTTAAAGTATGTATTCGATCCCCGGTTGATAGCAGCAGTTGTTCATCTTCGTCTACCCAAACGTCCAAACAACCCCCTGAGGTAGCTCCATTTGCAAAACCACCACCGGACATTCAATTGAGTACACACTTTGATCAGTCTACCCCACCTCCGAACTGTACTTCGAATGGAGCCTACGACTTTGCAGAAGCTCCACCCTCATCATCATCATCCACCACCACCACCTCTGGGGAACAACAAGACATGTCCAACACGGACCCCAGGAATGACCCATATCTTATGGAAGTTGCTAATAAGTTTGTCAACGAAATACTTGAGACGGCATCGTTGGAAGCAGCCAAGAGACAAAAGGTACGTGTGTGAATGGAGAAAGTTTTTGGGATGCATGTGTCGTGTGGTTTGTTTGATTTAGAGTTGGACTAGATTGACAAAGTAATCCCCCTCGTACTTTTAATGGGGTGGAGATCTTCGCCTAGATTAGAATTTAAGCCTTGTGATAATATTGACAAAAGCGTTAGGAGGCGTCATTCCCCATTTGCTTAGTATAGATACGGAGAAAGTAGCCATCTCCTTTCCCTGTCGATGTGCACACAATGCCAGAGATTCATCTAATACCGTAGTAGTGTAGACTTTCTCTTTCTTTTGTTGACAGTGTGAATCTAGCTAGCATTAAATCCAATTTTCTTTCTTTTTTTTCGAAGACGACAAAATGGAACGTTCTCAAGTTTCACTGCGGAGTTTTTTATGCTTTTCCAACACATCAAACTATATTTATACTTGAGTGTAATTCCATTATGAACGACGGTTGTGTAATATAATCCACTTTGTCATTATGGTGTCTCGCTCCGGGTAGTAAAGACTCAAATGACTAAAAAAGTATCAATTTTTTAGCCTGAAGAACCAAAAGCGAATCTGACTTCCATCGCAAGAGGTGAGTTTGGTGGAATATTTTAATCGCGTTATGGAGGAAAATCTTATTTTTAAACTTTTTCTTTTGTGGTTTTAGACATCATTGCCACAGGAAGGAGATCGGTATGGGTTCAACGTGCCCAAGGAACTGTATCCAAGTGGTTTACCAACCTGTGCGTCAAAGCGCAAAATACTATAAGAACTTAACCTACAATATCCTCCTTGGTTCGTGTATACCATTTGACATTATTGGTTTTGTCCTACTTTTCCTGTAGCAGGGCCACCAAAATTCAAACTCTATAATTATCCTTCTATAGTCGTAAAGTAAATTGTGCACCAAAACTCACAGGGTCCCTATTACTCACGACAGAATGCTAATGGGGCATTGGGAGAATGAGGTTTTGCTTTTTGGATTAAACTAAACCTATCATTAGAGGGTTTCCTTTTCAATTACGGCAATGTTCATTTCCGTTAGGATTATAATAGTGACAGAATGAGCGAAAAGGGATATTTAAGCGACGGCGACTATCAGAACAATCAATCAGTGTAGAGTTGTAGCAACGTAGATCGTATGTATACGCCTATACCAGCCCAATAAATCAATCATGTGGAATGTAAAACTTATGATAGGGACCACCTTTCAATCGAATCCAAAAATGTATCGTTGCCCCTATTATTTTTTATGTGACCCTTCCCTTTGCTAGAGAGAACAACCGAAATTGACATATATAAATACAAATATATTACACGCCCAGGCGTAGCATTTATGTTTCAGTGACAAATTATGTTAGCACAGTACACATCTTCTTTGAGTGTGTGAATCAATAAATATAGGTAAAGCTACTTTGGAATTTTGGTCTCGTGCTTGTGTTGTATCACAGAAATCTTCAGTTGTTTAAGATCCCAGGAAAAATATTTCATCCTCGTCGTCATCCACTTCCATCCCTCCGTTTCTTGCAAGCATGTAGTTGTCCATGTCGATGCAAGTGCAATTGTTGATGGCGTATCGGAGTCGCTCATGCATGATTTCCTGGAAGACATTGAAGAAAGGCATTAGTATTTCATATTCATTTCACGTAAGCTCATTCCAAAATATTATGTACTTACTTGTGAAGAATATGGTGGAAGGCGCAATTGGAAAAAGCAGGTTTGAGCGGTGGGAAGTCCATTTAGTGGCCTATCCACTCTCATAACTTGAAATCTTTGAGTGAAGTCTGCAAAATCAAGTAAAGTAAAATCAAGTCAACAACATTGCACTTAATTTCGAATTACCGGCTAGATTAGCGGGCAGGCGAGATCGTCCTGACACGAAACGCATGAAAAGAACACGCTCTGAGTTCGAAAATTCTTCAAGAATGTTCCACAACCATTTGACTAACTCATTGTTATCGTCCATTTCACGATATCTAAATTAAATGTCGTAATCTCACATCTGTATGTATATGCGGGAAAGACATCTGTACCTGACAACTTGCTTCAGTAATGAGATGGAAATATTCGGTAAACCACAAACCAATTGTTCCAGATGAGAACCTGTCATCAGTGACATCAAAGGAACGGGAACAATACCACACATTCCTTCCCGAACAGCCGCCACCTTCAGAAAAGGTAAATTAGGCTTTCATCCAGTCCCTTTTTGTTTTACATGGGATGTACGCTCCAATAATGGTTAATTACCTGTAAATCCATTTCTCTCAAACGGAAATGAACAGCTTTTTCTATATAGTCAAAACGGTTATTAAAAGTCAGAGGCAAGCTCCTTCCTCCAGGAACAATAGGGACCAATTTGCCATTGCTGCTGGTGCCCTCATAGCACTCCAGAGGTATTACCTAAGGAAATAGCAAAAGTTATATAGAATGTTTCAAAACTCGACATGTACTTTGATATTAATTCAACGCCTACCTCATGAAAATTCGTCTCGTTGAATTGGGATGAAATATTGTCCCTTATTGACTGCAAGCCTTTGATATACATAGCGTCAATCTCCTCCAAGTCATCAATGGTCACTTCTTCTCCGACCAGTAATTTCCATACCATTGGTGCAAGTGGGATTCCAACAGGCTTTTTCGTGCGTATTGCTACTCCAAACAGTATCCCTGTTGACAGATAAAGCAATACCTCGTGATATAAATCAACTACGAGTGGTAAGTTGGTACCTATGAATTTAAATGCGAGCAAATCGTCCTTTGAGGAGAGTTCTGGATTCAGCAGAAAACGATCTCTGTAACAAACCAAGTAATGATGTTGGTCAATGGCCTCGACATTTATTTACTTCAGTCATTGTTAACCGTAACGGAATTACCTGTTGAATCCAATGTCGTTTACTGAATTGGGGGTGAGTATCAAATAGTTTAGTGAGCCATTGGTTAATTCCATGCACATTTCTGTGATAGTATCATCAAATACACCTCCTGCATCATCGGCACCTTCTCCAACAAGCTTTACCTAATGCATCAGAAAGAAGGTATTTTACCTTACCATATAAATGGAAGTTTCGTAGATTTACCTTCCATGCTCTAGCAGGTAATCGTAACTCTTGTGGAAGGATCTGCACAACTTGTGTCGAAATTTGAGAAAATATAGTCTTTTTCCGTTTACTTTTTGTAGCTAGTCGCCGAACAGTGATTTGAGGCCCATATGTCCTCGATTGAATCATGGTTCGATGCAGCGTTCGAATAAATGGAATTGTGTACACTCTGGGTGTCAATAAGCGTCGAATTTTAGGTGAGAATGGCAAGTACTGTGGCAAATTGAGTGACACACATCCCTGTACAAAAAAAACATTTAGTCATAAAATTAAATTCATGCATTCACGTCAGTACCAGTGGAACGGCTAAGGGCAACAGGGTCCACGATGAACAAAGGAGATCAGAAAAATTGAAGAGTATTTTTAGTCGTGCTTTGAGTGCAGACATAGGAATGTCTAGGAGCTGAGTATACTGCGTTGGGACGTGATCTGGAGTTCCCAATCTCAAATCCACTCCAGAGTGCAAATTAACTCCTCTTAGGATTCGTGGTGCAGTCCAAGCAGCACTGTGAGTCCTCCCAGCGGAAACCTGGATAAAATTCGTACCCGTTTGAACAACGCAATTTCCTGACATAACTGAATAGTTAGTACCTACCTGTTGTATTCCTCGACCAGAAAGTGCAGCAATTTTGTCTGGTTCTCGCACAGTTAAACTATGACCAAGGCCTAGTTGACCATCACTGTTGCTTCCAAAGCCGAACACATCACCTTCAGAAGTAACACACAGTGTATGCTCTGCACCCACCGCAATGTCCACAACAAATTTATCAGCAAGGCTCATTATCTACGGAACGAAGGAAATTTAACGTAAAAGTGCATTCGTATGTTATTGTCCTTACTTGAGTGGGTCTATTGCAGGATCGAACATGGGGTTGTCCAATTAGACGATCAACCCCACAGGTAAACACTCGGCCATCAGAAGTCAGAAAGACAGAAAACTGTGTTCCGCAACACGCTTTTTCTATTCCAATTCCCTGTAAGGTCTCGACAACCTGTGGATATCCGACCGTACAAGTGGTTCCAACACCTAAAATACATTTCCTTGAGTAAGTTAGGGTACATCCAAAAGAAGAGCAATAACCGACCTAATTTTCCATTTTCTCCGTCTCCAAATGCCCAAACTGTCTTTTTGTCTGCTGAGATGCAAATTGTGTGGGCTAATCCACAAGCTATGTACCCTACTTTGTTTACTCCTAGGGCCGTAACTTTTTCTGGGGTCTTTTTGTTTCCCACGTTGCCCAAACCAAGGCGGCCGTATTCGGAAGATCCAAAAACAAACACTACGCCATCACTAGTTAGAACGGCGCTATGCTTAAATCCACAGGCAACCTAAACAAAGAACATGGGTGAGCTTCTTATCACATTATTTGTTGTATTATTATGAGACCTACTTGGACAACCGTTTCATTCCTTAAAGTATCGATCTGTTTGGGTCTGCGTTGGCGATCAGAATTCCCATGGCCCAATTTCCCAAAGTCACCTGCATATCAGTCCAAAATAGGTTTATGTCATGTCTATAATATTGTTCTCACCATCTCCCCAAGAGAACACTGATCCATCTTCGGTCAATGCCAAGGAATGTCCATCGGAGCCACAAGAAGTGGCAACAGAAACGACGATATAACCTGGAGAGAAAATGACATAGGTAGTTGCAAAAGACTATGAACGAGTGGCGAGGTGAACAGCAGTAAAATGCAATTACCCGATAGAGTTGAAATAGTTGTCAATGTGTTAATGTCGTCTGAATTTCCATGTCCTAACCGTCCATAAGATCCCTCGCCGATGGACTGGACGGAACCGTCACATTGTATAATAAATGAACAGTTCTGTCCACAAATCACTTGCTGACCCCCACAGAATGCGGGAGATAATTTTGGAGTTGCAAACTGGCGTCCAGCCAAATCTAAATTAGGAATGATAATATTAGGAGAATCAGGAGTTGACAACGAACCGAAATTGACTACAAACCTGATTCTCCAAGTTGACCATGTCTAAAAAGCGTACATACATATACAATTATTTGTTTTCATTGCAAAATAGATATGAAGTTACCTTCCATTCCCCCACATGTAAACGTCACATTTTCCCCCAAATTGCCAATCGTGAGGCTGCTGAGTAGACCACATAATTATCTGCGAGTCCATATCCATGTTCCATGCTATAAAATGCCCATCGTCTCGTTGGTATGCAGCTTCTTCGTCTGCAAACAAAATAATAGTTAAATTACAAATCTCTGTAATTTCAGAACAAAAATGATTTATAGTACCTATTTTAAACCTTTCCACAAAGTCAATGGGTAATTTCTGGCGTAGGACTAATGACTGTGCAGTTCGAATTGTAAGACCCAAATCAGTAAGCCACTGCCAACCACCCCCACCTCCTAGACAAAATGCCTGTAGTGATAACAATTATAACAATTATAACAAATACCTGTTTTTGCGAGCAACTCCTTCATCACTGACCAATGCTGGATTTTATCAATTCCTAATGTCAACGCCAGCGTCGATAAACTCTGCAGATACTTGGAATGGAGGAGCTGCTCTCCGTTTTCTATTAGAGGCCTTTCATAGTCGTATTGCTCCTATCCATTTTTTGTACAGTTAAGATAAACTCATTCTTCGTAATAAAATAACTTACTTTCAAAAGTCCCATCAAGTGAGATATTAATGTCGTAAACATTGGCATCAGATGAAGCACCGGAAGACCAAACTGAAGAAGGTGGTACCGGAAAGCTATTTGCTGCAATATCTGAGACAAAGAATATTCCGACCCCATGCCGTCCATATTTTGATAGGTTCCAGCAAAGTTTCCGCCAAAGACAGATTCTCGAGATAGTAAGCACATTGTCTACGGAGGCAACAACAACAATACGGAAATTGAATCCAAAACTTAAAATACCTACCAACTGTTGAACAGCCCATTGTCTGTGTCCTCCACTCAACCGAGAGGACAGAACACACGTAGCCAGGGACTCCATCAGGCACAGAAATGGGTCGAGTCGAGATTCTTCACCTTCCGATTGTACGGGTGCTTGTATACCACATGCTGATGCAACTAACATTTTAAAATATCATTGATTTATATAACTTGCCATTAACAAACTAATTTACCTTTCTGAGATATTTGTGAACTGTTGTCACTGAGTAAATTGACCAAAGACATAGTGACCACCAAGTTTGGATGGCGTATGCTTTCAGCAGGGGAGCTGATTCGAATAAACCCAATGGCAGCACTGATAAGTTCCTACAATAAGACATTATCTGAGTACCTTAGAACAACCTTAGAAATTACTTTTGTATCAATACCTTTGTACACATTTCCAAAACTCGGACTGCTGACTCTGAGTTTGCATTCATGAGTATGTCGACGGCTTTTCCCAAATGTTGGAGTTTCGTGCATGTTGAAGGATTGTATGGGAGGTCAACGAAGGCATTTGATTTAGACGTACTGTAGTATCTACCTTCCTCTTCACCACCATCTACCCCTTGCATTCGTCCAGCAGCAGTCAGGCACATTAATTTGATTATCGTGTGCACCTCGGTGAGACCAATCCGTTTGAAGGCTGCCAACATTTCGCACGTAAAATCGCTAAAACAAGCCATCCAAACTATGCATTGAAACACCTAATTGAAAACTTTTCACAAGCTACCTGATACTTAATAATGTTAACGCCTTCATTATGATGTTCCTTGCGAGTACAACTTTGGCTGATTCAACGGTATTCTTCATGGTCACCATTCGATGTTTGGCATCTTCGATGTGCATAATTTGCTCTGCCACTGAACGGCCAGTCGATTTTTGTTCTATAAAAAGTAAACAAAACGGACTATTAATGAAAGAAAGGGTAGAGTCCCCAGTAAACCTAGCAAAAATCAGTCGTACCCTGAGATCGCTGCTCTGTTATATTGCAGATATTAGAACCTCCTAACTGATCACTCTGGTCAAACGGAACATAATCAGGGTAAGGCTTCCGGTCACTTATCCCTAGGTAGGGAAACATGCTGACAAATGATGCAACTCCAGTTAATGGTACAACTCTTTCAAATGTAGGCGGATTGCACTGGTGCCGATTCTCTTGTCCGCAATGGTCAGTGCTACTACTTGGCATCATAGTGAGAGGAGGCAATGCCAATGTAGTCTCATTAACAGCAGGAACAGGAATGTTCCTTTGTGGCCGAAGTTGATCACCATATTGGTCACAGCAATGTTCACATAAACTGTAGGACAAATCTGAAAAAAGGAAAGGAAACACACTTGTTAGAATTAGAATAGACAAGTTCATGAACTTACCTCCAAGCTCTCCACATAAACCATCGGGGTAACTTATACCACAGCCTCGATGGCTGGACGTGAGGTGTTTGCCAATATCTCTTTCGAGAGAATTGCAGAAAAGGCACAATCCACGATTTCCATGATGGGTGCGAATGGTAATTACCGGTATCTACAACAAGGAGCTCGTGTTATAAATACAAATATTTGCAACATCGCTTTTTTCTAATTACAAAGAGAAGCGAATTATGACGTTGGGATCGTTGTGTGGATGGTTGATGGTCCAGCCTTAGTGGGTGAGATCTATTTGCTTCATTTTCACTAATAAATGGTCTCATATTATTGGAATATACTATTCCTGTTGCTGTAGATGGCGGAAGTCCTCCTGAAGACCTGCCTCTTCCCATTGTCCGCTGCCTAAAGTACATTAAAGTACGATAAACCTCGTTTCCTTTTTAGGTCACTCATATGTACCTTATGTAATCTTGAAATGATGAGCGGTCTATTGACACTAACCGATTTGCTGGAAGGTGGTCATTGATTGCTGAAACAAAACAGAACCCTTCAAATTAGAAGACTACAAGAAATCAGAAGAATCTCTCTCACAAGGGTATGGTACATAAGGCTGTGGGTCCATGGCATGACCCGTGGAAGGTTGCTCACTGCGACGATGTTCAACCTAGAAAGTCAAATACATAAATTAAGTATTGATTCTTTATAAGCTGTGTTCATGAGACAAATACATTAGGTTGTGGGTTGTTAAAAGCGTCGACTGGCCACATTCTACTGATATGATCTGGAACAGAATCCTCTGCCTCTATTCCAGGGTTTTCAGATAACCACAGACTTAGTTGACTCACTGCAGCAACTGACAACTCCCCAGTAAAGCCTAAAATTTACGCCAAAAAGTTGTCGACGCTAATGCTGCAAGGTAATATGCTTTACCTAAAACCTCCATAGCACTTCGTATCTGTCGTGCATTAAATCCCATCTCTAATAGTTGTGTTGGGAGTCTTGAATTTGCTCCTATACCACGAGCGGGTGGTGAAGGAGAACGCCTCAGTCGTCGCCGTCGTTCCGGAAAAATACCACCTCTTCCTGCTGTAATATGCTGTAACATGGACATGGAGCCTGTATCTGCATCTCTCCAAACCGTATCGAGATGTCTTCCACGCTCAGTCTCATCGTTGAACGGAGGCAATGGTAATCCTCTCGAGCTTCTTTCTTGTATCATGTTGTTAAGTCCTTAAAAATTTATTACCTTAGCTAAGCCTTTTCAAATTTCAAAAATTAAAGCACAAAAGTGAAATGTGCAGAAATTATATACCTTGAACGTGCCGCAAAGGAGGATATACACGCCCTGCCAAAGAGGCAAGGGTCATCGGTAGCAAACCTCGGGTGCCCCTGCCTGTGCTTCTTCCTGGTGGAGGGGACTGCAACAATGAAACAAAAATGTTGATAAAGATTAAGCTACCACAAGAACTTACATTGACTCCTTGGTGGGATGTCGATGGGACATTTGCTTCAAGTCCAGTGACTTCAGACTCCTCCGCGAAAGAGGACACGGCCGAGAAATTGGGACCCAGAGCATCAGTGAAATGCTTGACATACTGATGCATTATGGAACTTTGTATCCGCTCTAACTCTGCTATTGGAAAAACGGTGGCAGTTCGACAGGGTTCCACACTTAACTAAGGAAAGCAATATAACGTATATAAACATATGCACAAAACAAATATTAATAAATATAGTAACCTTAATTAGCAAGGAGAACACTTCTGTAAGAGCCTGTTGGGTGTCTGAATTTTTGGAGCAGTGTGAGCAGCCATCGCTATCAAACGGACCACATTTTCCGCATTTGGGGCAGATCTGATTTTTATTGTCATCTTCTTCATCCTCTTTGTCCTTGTCATCTTTAATATCAGTGTTCCTATCCTTTGGAACTAGCAAATGCTCCAGAAAGCAGTTTGATGTGATGATGTGGTGGAGACTTTTCATAGATCCAAATTGAAGGTAGCCCATTTTGATGATTGCGCATTCCAGTTCAAGTGACGTTTTTCTCTTATCACTCTACACCACGTAATAGTCAATTGATTATTGATTTATTTAATAATGACAAAAAGGCCAACCTGAACTTGAAGTGATTCCAAATTAAGCGACGTGGAACTGTCTTCCTTTGTCTCAATAGTCTCGGAACTGTTTTTTCTTGTTACCTCCTGAATAATGTCAGAGACCATCTGTGATGACAAAGCTTCTACGGCTGTGGAAGATGTTGAGGCATTGATGGAATCACTAAAGCCTCTTTGTTTGTGCGAGGTTTCACGAATGTAAGAATCCCATAAGGTTGCTTCTGTGCCTTCCCCATCAATGCAGCGCAAAGAAGTTGTCAATTCATTTTCCTCAAGGAAAGTCGAGTGTAAGTCTTTGTCTTCTTGAGTTTTCGCTCCAAAAGGATTGTCCAAATTATAAACAGGCAGAGAAACCTACAAAATAAGATTTACTGATACCATCTTTGATGAAATTTAACATTACCTCTCCGGTCAACCCGGCCAACTTGGAAAGAAATTGTAGAACTTCACCCATGGGACAATTAAATTTCGAAGTGTCAAAGGGTACGTCAGGTATTGCGTCCAAGCATGATACTGGACAGTCGCTATGATTAATAAAAATATACAAACTTCAATGACCTTCACTGCCTATAAATTTCAACCACTGCGTACCTAATACCAGGATCCGAGTCCTCCCATTGCACTTTAACGTAATTTAGGCCAGACTTTAATGTTCCAAGAACAGTGCCCTTGCGCCCACTTTGATTGTTCACACACTTTGCTCCAACTCTGAGGCCTCTGTCGACTCCTCCAATTACTGCCAGAACTGGCCACACTTCCTTGCTCAAACGATCTATTTCTTCGAAACTGCAGGGTCGACATTTTCTCGATTTCTTCACGGTCGTACTCGAGAAATCTTCGACTGATTCATCAGAATCACTCGAATCCCCGGTGTCTTCACTTAATTCTGACAGAGTCGGTGTTCTATCACCATTGCAGTCACTCAAAATGTCTCTAGCATTAAACAGTCGTTCTACCAAACAGTCATTGACCTATTATATGAAATAAAATATCATGAACAAGAGTTTGGTTCCAACGACAGAGAATGCAGAGCAAACGTACTGATTTCGTCCATGCATCTAATGCATGTAGGCGGCGAAGAATAGAAATATGCGACTCAGCCAGGGTACAACCGATGGGCGAACAGTAGGGCTCTCCAGCTAATAATGTTTTCAGTGGACGCTTCGGCTCATAATCAGTAATTTTAACCTTTTGGATCATACCACACAAATATGTAGTTACTTTGTTGACTAAAAAGTAGTATAGTTATAGTACCTTTTCGCCAGGATTAGTGCTGTAGAAAAGCACACAGGGAA
>JAQIWU010000599.1:0-24019 GCA_034696445.1 Isotomiella minor
TCCTTTACATAGTCTTCAAAAGTAACTTTTCCTGGCTCTGGGTAGTCAGTACTCCACTTCCAACCGGTTCTTGGCTCAATCAACAAATCCACTTTTGTCTGACCATCCGGTGCAACAAAAAATGCAATGCTCTGTCGAAACCGATCCATTTTGTCCTTTACCAACTGAACTCTGTGTTCCTGAAAAAAGCAACGAGAGTTTTAAAAAGGGCTTGACCTTAACAACAAATAGGCTTACTGTTGCCAGAATATGTCCGCCTGACCACGCTTCCAACATGAGACCTGCGTTGACCACAATCGTCCCCTCGATTGGTTCAACAGAATGCCACTTCCTGTCCACTCCCTTTGCCTCCAACCCCCCAGCGTCGTCTTGGAAAAGGAAAGTTATTGTCCCCCAATCACTATGAGCGTTCAGTCGCAATGACCCTTCTGGCAAACTTGCAACAGTGTCTCTGCTCATGGCAGGGTAAAAATTAGTTCGCATGTCCAACAAGGGAATTGAATCCGGATTGGTGAATCCAGAAGGTTCAAGAGTTGTATGGAATTGATTTAGGAAGTTGGGATCTTTAAGTTTTAAGTAATGTCCCAAGGCGATCAAAACCTTTCTTGCTAGGCTGGAGGACGCTGCATACAAATCCATAACGCTGGGGTAAAGTTGGGGGACCTCTGAAGGATATTTCGTTTTATCCATGAGGTTCTTGTCAGTGAAGTTGAATGATTCCTTGTTGTCTCTTATCGATCTGTCAATCTCATTAGGGCTGTGGAAGGAAGTAACATAACATCTGCCTTGAAGATGTCTTTATTTGCCATAATACAAAAAAAACTCACTTTTCCTCTGCGGCGTCTGGTGTGTACCCATGAAAACTCCATTCCAGCGAATGAAAACTCAAATCCAGCATCTTCTTGTACTTCATCTTGACATCCAGGTCCAGGTCAAAAAAGTCTACAGAAGCTTTCATCATTTGCGACACCTAAACAAATTTCAATTTTACTACTGGTACTAAAAGTACTAAAAAAGAAATAAGAAAAGTGTACTGACCACTTGCTGAGGAACTCCATGATTTTTCAAATACACGAATCCCACTTTGCTCATTCCATCACCAAACTGTTGGACAAATCTGTCAAAATCTGGACCCTCTGAAATGCCATTTTGCAGAGGAGTGCAATCAACTACAGCCAACTCCATGATAGGCTATGCCGGAATGTCAATACTTATGGACAATATTTTTATTTCTTAAAATTGTATATTTGGACTGCGCCCTTGACATACGAATTGCTCTTTTCAGCTGGGAATGTGCAGTCAAAAGCTTGACGTCTGAGTCTGGTTGGATGGATGTTGGACAACAAATGTTTTGTCGGGTCATCAAACGTGTTTGCATGAACATTATTATAAACCAGTTGGATGAGTTGCATTTAACATAAGTTATGACATTTAGTTTGTATTAATTGGTTTATGGACTGTTGATATTGACTGTAATCCGTTTATGTAAATTAACCGGCTTACGCACTTTAAAATCTTCCGTGCATGGGGTACTCATTTCAGTCGCTGTCAAGAGGTACCGATTTTACGCACTTTGGATTTCTGATGAAAGTATTTACCAAGAAACTCCATTCAAACCAAATCTTTTTGTGACGTACTTCAACTCTTTTGACAATCTTGACATGTTTTTGACATTCTATAATGTAAGTGATAAACAAATTTTTGTTATTAGTTTTTGTTTCCCCATCATTACTTTTTGAACAATAAGCAATAATAACTCTTGTTTAATGACTGCCTTAGGTAATGATGTTTTCACCATAGAGTCTTGAGTCGGCATAATCACAGTAAACTGCGTTCATGAGTGATTTCTAAGGATGTCAAAATTCATATTTCTTCACGTGCTTCTCATCATAAGTATGCTAATTGTGTCAGTGATCTCTTTGGTAAGTGAAGCACCTACAAACAAATTGGGACATTTCAGTTTGGAAACCTTTTTTTGAAATTTAAGACTGGAGACTGTGGGAAGAAGGGAGATCATTGTCTCAACGGTGGCTACTATCCGTGCTGTAATGCCTGCGTGGAAGGTATTTGCACGTAGTCCAGGAATACGGGACATTCTTTACGCACGTGGGAGTAAATTGTTTTTATGCCATTAAGCATTTTCAGCAAGAATCTTGAAATGTTGCGTGCCCCTTGAACTTCGTCGAAAATAAAAGCCATTATTGTCGACAGGACAACAGATTTCTTTTCAGTAACATAATTTGTATAAAATTGTGGTTGAAAACAATAAAATGAAAATTGTGATTAATCGATGACACTTTTTGCGTCGGACTTTTTCTTAACCCAAATACTGGATACGTTTGGTAATGGTTTGGATAATAATATGTCGCTGTCACGATTATCATATCTTATGCAACAAGCTTAATCTTACGCATAATGTTTTGCATTTTTTGCTCGGCCCTATGCTACAACAAACTACCTTGTACCAAATTTGTTATGTTTTCCGAGTTGCAAAACTGAGACAAACAAAACATGAGCCAAATACTCAGGAAGTGGGTTGCTCACGCGTATAAGCAAGCACATAGAGAATTGGCTTACCTAAACAAAACAACAAAGTTCATGGTTTAATGTTCCAGACAGACCTTAATTAAATTGTGAGACACAAAGGGCATGAACATTAGAACGCAATAAATTGATATGATGCCATTTAAATTTTAACGCTATTAACAGCGTAAGTGTAATGACACAAACTCACCTTAAATCTAGAATAACAAAGTTTGTTATTTCGACTCTAATTTTAGTAATTTAAGACGAAAAACTAGCTTCATTCAGGCCACGTCATTCATATTTCTGACAAAAACAAGTAAGCGATCGTTTGTAAAATGGGACGAGCTATTCTCGCAGCATTGCATTGCTGTCCAAATATAATTGGCTTGAGGTTCGAAATAATTGATTTTGCTTTCCTTTTTTGTGAGTAATGTTTTTGATGTTGCCTCTATACACGCTATGGTTACTCCTTCCTATCCAGATTTATGATGATAGAAGTTCTATGGCACAACTATCGTTTACAAAACAACAATTATGCTATAATAATATGTAACAATAATAATAATGCGTTGGCCGGTTTAGATGGAGAAATAGGGGTAAATATTTTTTGTTTATCCATACACTCTCTCCTTGTTTTGCCAAATTGTATTTAAACAGGAAAGAGGCATGGTTTTGTCTTCATTCGACTTTTGACTTTGTAAACTGCAGTATTATTACAGAGTAGTGAAGCGTCAACAAGAGTCAAGCTGAGAGTGTCATCTCAGGAATCATCAGTAAACAAATTAAACGCAAAGGATGATGATGAAGCACTCCTCCTGTGCGTCATAAAAAAGTTAACATCTCGTGCGCAATTGTGCATGCATCCTGCTTGTAACATTTTTAAAGTGACCCACTTCACCAAACAAACGCCATTCGTTGCAGTTACACTTTTCAAATCGTTAGCTAATGAAACATCAGTCATGAAACCCATTTCAAATTACGAAAAGGTGAACCCGTTACGAACAATTTGTGACAGAGGTACAGGGATTGCAAGACTGACACCTACAAAAATGCAGTCAAGCCTAGTCAAACCGGAGGCTGAATTGTCAACAGAGAAAAAGTATCTCCTAATCAGAAAAATGCTGACTTTACTTCTCCATGCAAAGTTGTGCAAAAGGGGAGACAAGGAAACCTGGCAAACTCGATTTGGAAACCAGAGAAATGTGAGACTGCTTCCAGAAAAGGTACAACTAAATTTATTCCCATCATAAAATAGTGGCCTATAACGTAGTTTTATAATTTTCAGACGTGCCCTGTTCCATTTTGCGAAATTCTGAAGGGGGTCCTCAATCACATTCCTACGTGCAGAGAGGGGAAAACGTGCAAGTATCCTCATTGTGATTCCTCACAGCAAATCCTACAGCATTGGACAGCCTGCCGAACTGCAGCTTGTCCCATTTGTGCTCCATTACGAAGCACGATCCAGTCCTCACTTTCCACCACCTCATCCAATGATATTTGCTATACATTGGACTCGTGTTAGACCAACACTACTAATGAAAATTAAGGACGAATATTGAATCTCGTTGATAACTTTGTTTGTAATTTATTTATATAAGATCCAAGAAGCAACAATAAAAGAAACTACCGTTTTTTTCTATTTTTTGTATCGTGTCCAATACATACTTCCGATACATTTGTAAGTCGGGTGGTGTACTACACTTTTGTAGGTGAAAGTAGTGAAAGCATAGGGAGTAAAGATGAAGCTTGCTCTGATCAAAATGTTTGGGAAAGATCCCATTGGGTCTCAGTCGATCTAGCCTGACGGGTCCAAGATGACTGGCTTAAGGCATTCCTTTCTCTTTTCATCTTTGGTTGCTTTGTTTTTGGCGTTGCCCCATCGTTCTGTTGGAAATCCAGACGCCAAGCGTCTCTACGACGATATAATTGCAAGATGTAACAAAGTAGTTAGGCCTGTGGTAAATGACAGTGACGCTTTGCAGGTGAAACTGAAACTTAAATTGTCACAATTGATTGACGTGGTAAGTCAAGAACTAATTTTGCATGTGGGAATTGTGAGACTTTTAATAACGGATGCCATAAAGAAGGAATTTTGCATTTTTTTGCAGGACCTGAGGAACCAAATTATGACTACAAGTCTTTGGTTGGAGCAGGTAGGTTTAGGATTCTGCCATGCTGAGTGTCATCTCACTGAAAAGGTTGTTTAAGTATTGGAAAGACCCAAAGCTGGTGTGGGACCCTCGCGAGTACGGATCTGTGGACAGCGTGTTGGTGCCATCGGGACACATTTGGCGCCCTGACATTGTTCTATACAACAAGTAGACATTTTAGACGACGCTGTTTTAGAGTATGGGATACAAATTAAATAATACTTTCAGTGCTGATGGAAACTTTGAAGTAGTCTTGGCAACTCAAGCTAAAGTTTTTTCAAATGGAATGATCGAGTGAGTTTGACTATAGGAAGTTTACTTTAAAAAAATACTATTGTTGGCTTATCGTCTCCCTTAGATGGAAGCCACCGGGTTAGGATACATATTTCCATACTTCCTATTTCCTCCCAAGTTATTTTGTGAAGCTCAAATATCCTTAATTCTGAAATCTAACAGCAATCTACAAATCTCATTGCACAATGAATGTGGAATTCTTCCCATTTGACGAGCAGATGTGCTTGGTAAGGCCACTTTGAGACTTTCATTGTAATCAGATTGCTATCTTAGACCTATTGCAGCTTAAATTTGGTTCGTGGACGTACGATGGATTTAAGGCCAGTCAATTATTTATGTTTCCATTGTTCACTCGTTTCTAATTTCTGATTACTCAAACAAAAGGTGGACCTTCGACATTTTGACCAACTAAACGACTCGGACGTTCTGGAAAATGGTGTTGACCTCTCTGAGTATTATTTCTCAGGGGAATGGGATATTGTGAAAATCCCCACAGCCAGGAATGCGAGATTCTACCCATGCTGCAATGAACCCTATGTGGATATCACTTTCAACATAACTTTGAGACGGAAAACTCTGTTTTACACTGCCAATCTCATCATTCCTTTCACCGGAATCTCATTTCTCACTGCCCTCGTGTTTTTACTACCTTCGGGATCTGAGGAAAAGGTAAAGGGTAGGTCTGGAACAAATGGAATGAATATTTCATTTAATTTCATCACAAAAACAAAGCAAAAAGCACTCATCGGAATGACGTTGATTTTATCCTTCTTTCTTTCTTTGTTATTGCAGATTTCTCTGTGCATCTCCATTCTCTTCACGTTGACCGTATTCTTCCTCCTCTTGGCTGAAATAATTCCACCGACGAGTTTGGTCGTTCCACTTTTGGGGAAATGCGTTCTTTTCACCATGATTTTAAATTTTTTAAAGTATGTCAGCGTTAGCCTTAAAAAAAGGAAAGGGAGGAATATATTTGCGTCTCTTGTCCTTCCAGTATTTGTGCTACTGTTGTCGTTCTCAACATTCATTTTCGTAGCGGGACAACTCACAAGATTACTCCATGGCAAAGGCGAGTATTTATCCATCTCTTGCCCGGACTCTTGCGAATACAAAGACCTGATTACAACTTGTAAGAACATTGCACAATCTATGTGATGCTTGCTAATTTAATTACAATAGGGAAAGCAGGAAGAAGAAAAATGCCTCTGCAAGCGCCAGGAAAAGTATTGTGGTAGCTTCAGCCGTCGACTCCACGCGAAGAAAGTCCATAAAAAAGAGTTGTAGCTCAAAGAGTACAGACTTGAGTGAAGTCGTAACGACGACGGGAACCACCTCTACCGGGACGACGACCCTTGCAAACTCCTCCACCACCCTAAAGTCGGGGTCGGGGAAACAGAAAACTAAAAGCAGGTCTTCAAAAACACTTTACTATGCACTTCATGATGACTCCATTGGAGACAAGTATGTCTGCACCTATGTCCAGCATTATCATTGTACTTATTGGACGGCAACCTTGTCCCATAGGTGCAGTCTACGATCCTCGGCATCTGCCCCAATCATAATTAATAAACTCTGCGAAGTTCATGGGAAACTTTACACATATCCAGACGAGCAGGATGAGAGCAGTACAACCTCTTCTTCTTCTACAACCTTTGGTGAACGAAACATGCGTAAAATTGTGAACAATGCACTTTTCATAGCAAATCATTGCAAGAAAGAGGAAGAGTTGACAAAAGTATAAATGTCCATAATTATGAAGCGTGTGACTGGATTATACTCGTCTCCTTTTTAATTTTTTAGATAAGGGAGGATTGGAAGTTCATTGCAAGAGTGATAGATCGCCTGCTTTTGTACATTGTGTTTCTAGCCATCTCCGTGGGGACTTGCTCAATCATTCTCCAAGCTCCCACACTTTACGACGTTGAAGAACCAACTGATGTCAATGAAGAAGACGCTCCAATGGAGGAACAGGATGAGCACATGAATTACACCAATAATAATGAGGAAGATGAGGTGGAACAATACGAATACCGCTATCCTGAGTACTATGACGAATGAATACCACCAAAGACACTCAGTGCATTAATTGTCGCCTTTTTTTGCATGTATTCATTACAGTTTTGAAGCTAATAACTTATTGACACTTGCTGTAATCATAACGAATAAAGTTCTTTGCATTAAAGCCAATACTAACCAAGTACGTCTCCACAGTCTTGATTGTGTCTTCATCCAAAGTTGGGGTTGGAGATGACACGGTGAATCCCTTGTGTCCATCGTACCACTGATTGATGGTGATTAGGAATGTTTTGTTGTCAGTAAAGGTAGTGAAGGACTTGGACATGTACTCTGTCAAATTAAAGTTTCATAATGACATGTCCCTTCAAACAAATAAATCTTACCCAAGCCAAAGTCATCGAGTCGCTTATCAGTGGTCCAGTAGAAAATGGCAACATTTTCTGGGAGTGGGTCAACAATAGGGTACAAATTGACAGTGCTGCCTCCATCAACATTGGGAGATGAAAAGACCACACTCTGAGGGTCTATCTTGTATGTCATACACATTCCGTTCAATTCTTCTTGACTGAGGTGTGGGAACCTTTCATCGCCATAGAAAAGTTGTGCGAGATGGGAATATTCCACTTTATTCCAGAGTGGAATGTACCAATTATTGACTGTACCAGCCTGTAAAACCCGAATCTGTCAAATTAAATATTCTCATGCAACAAATAGAGTTTGTGTACCCATGTCAAGTTTAGATTAGTAGCCCCTTGGAATTGTTCACAAGTGTACTTGTCGTCCAAGTCATTGTCCAGGGAAATGCACATGCACGACGGGGACAGCAGTGCAAGGTATCCTATAACGAAAATCGAAAGGGTCTGCATGGTGAGGTTTAGGAGAGGAAGAGGTTGTTGTTTTTTGGAAGGGTTGTCAGGTTTACTTTGGTTGGTGCATCATAGCAAGCATTTTATACCCAAAGCCAAAATTATGGAAATACACTTCCTTTGGAGGACAACTTTATTGAGTAAGTGCATTTGCATTGGCATCCTTGAGATATGAAAATGGTTGAGAGTATTGCTTCTAGTTTCAGGAAACAACTTTTATTCAAGGGCTTGAGGCAGATGTTGACATTTTAATCTGGACTTGACATAATATTTAAATTGGACTTTACAACATTGATGCTTCAGAAGAAACTGCATTTAGCGTCATCGCAGTTAAAAGGGAGGTCTCCTCGTCCTCGCCCCCGTTTCCGCTCTTTGCTAGAATGGCAACGAATCCAGGGATTGCCATCGAAACCTGGTGCACACTCGCATCTTGCTTCATGGTCTTCCACCCTTCAATTTCACCAACAAAGTCATTACATTTATCACTCGTTTTATATAAAAAAATCCAATACCTGCAAAAAGCATTGTCCCCACAAGACGTTCTTTCACATGGATCAACACATTCGTTTCTGTAGCACTGATGCGCATTGAAACATTCTCTATTAAACCTGCATTTCAATTTGCAGGAGGGGTAATAGCCGATATATCCTGGACGACAGACACATTGACCTTCCCCATCCACGAGCCGGCACTCACTACGTCTGTCACACCCAGTTCCTCTTTCATAATCACAACCAGCGTTGGGCATATTATCCCGAAGGGTGCCACTTCTGACGCCTCTTCCGGTGGAGTCCTGATCCGTGGGATCCCTTCGACAGTCTAATCCATTGTGAGGATTTCCAACGTATCCCCTATACACACCCACAGGGGACTTAGCATATTAATACCAAAGTATTTTTATACCTACCTTCGACAAGTACAAATGGGAGAACCATCCACCACTCTGCATTCAGAAAATGCTACATGGACACAAGGACTGTGTTCATAGTCACATGGGTTAAAGCAGGTCCTTGTCGCATTGGAGCAAATTTCTTCTGGATATTCGCAATCAATATCGTTCGTGCAGTATCGCCCATACTTTACTCCCACCGGTAAATTGTTGGAAGGGTATGGAAGGTAGCCGCATCGAGACGAGGCACAGACACATTTAGCCACTCCATCTCGATGGAGTAGACACTCTCTATCTGCCCCACAACTGTTGGATGACCGAGGGTCGCATTCGCTGGACTGTATCACAGTGCTCTGGTCGTCGTCATTTGAGTTGTCATGGTTTTGTCTCCCGTCACCATTTCCAAAAGCTCTTGAGGGTGGCTTTTCATTTCCTAAGAAATTTGGTCTACGTGGATTCGAGGTGGGAAAGCGTGGATGCTGGACGGGGTAGAGTGCGACTGAAAGGTCCGGAATGGATTTTGGATGAACTGCGTCGGAATCTCTTGACAATGAGAAACTTCCTTCATTGTCACTGGGTCCCCGATTTGCTGGTGCACACCAATTGAAGGCATCGCCCTCATATCCGAGGATGCATCTGCATGCTGCTCTTCCATTGATTTCTCTGCATTCTGCAAAGTTGGCACAGGGTGACGGACTACAGGGGGTGCTCTCAATTTTACATTCAATATAAGGGTCCCCAAATGTTCCTGGAGCACACATGCATTGTCCTCTGAGACACTGAGCATGAGTTCCACATCGTCGTCTGCACTGCTGTGGAGTAGGATCTATCACATTCTCTGCCGGACTACAGTGACCTCCCAAGCAATTAAAGTTTTTGGGACAATCTCTGTCCTGGACGCAATGTTCATTTGTGGTTGGTGGTACTTGGGTCGGGTGTGATTGTATGGATGATTCAGGGAAACAATTTGGAGGTCGTCCTTGTCTTCCTGGAGGACAGATACACTCCACCTTTTCCCAACGGTTTTTAGGAGGGATGCAAACTGATCCCCTTGGACACGGGTTAGAACTGCATGGATCATCAAATGGTGGCGGTGGTGGTGGCCTTGGTCTACTTGTAGTCGTTGTACTTGGAGGGAGTTCATAACATCGAACAAAAGGATTTCCAGTAGTTCCCGAGCGACAAATGCACACTGGTTTAGCAGCGGCTCCACTGTTGGCAGTTCTGGAGAGTGAGCATTCTGCATTCACTCCACAACTATTGTCACACGTGTCTTGAGTATTTTGTAAGCATTGTTTTTCGGCGGAACAGTAATGATTAAGAGGACAGTCGTAATTCTCCTTACATTCCGTCTTTCTGCAATGAGGTGGGCCTGGACCAATAAATCCAATTGGGCCTACATAATGAAGTTGTCATTTAAATGTCCGTTATGAATATTATTATATTACATCTATTTGGTCCTTGTTGTTCACTAGGGTCCGCTCCAATATCATAGCAGTTCAGTTCCGGATCTCCCGTGAAACCCGGTGGGCAGGTGCAGAGCACTGTTCTGTTGAGCCCAGCAGTTACAACTTGACAGTCTGCGTTTGCCCCGCATCTATCTGTGCCACGTTAAGAAAGACCATAATAATCAGATCCCTATACGTGAGGTTGGTTACTTACTGGGACAAGGGTCCTGACAATGGATTCTGGAGCAGATTTCATTTGCAGAACAATCTGAACTGAACTTGCATTTTCTCAAACAGTACGGTGGATTACCATCATAGCCATGTTGACATTTGCACCGAGGCCTGCCATTATCGGAGGAGCATACAGCACCTTAAAACGTAGACAGAAAAAGTCAAACGTTTACAAAAACGAGTAAGAATTGTGCCACTTTGTTTACCTTTGCCACAAGGAGACGGGAAACAAGGGTCGTGGGTGCATTTCCCTTGAATACAAAATTGTCCTACTGAGCATTCCTTGTTTGAGTGGCATCGATCTAAGAAAAGTAATTGTCAATTAGGTAGCTACTTCTACATGTTACAACACAATTTATACCTACCTTTATTTTGCCTACACTCATTGTAAGGGTTGCCACTTAAACCTCGCATGCAAAAGCAAACGGGATGCCCATCAATTACTGTACACTCTGCCTTTTGTCCACATGGGGAAGGTCTGCATGGATGTTTGCCTTGAAGGAAACAAAGATCCGCAGTGATATATTGAGTATTATAATTGAACATGCTTCGACGTACCTTCTGATCTATTCCCACCCGCATTTGACGAGACAAGTTTATACTCCATTAGACGAAAGCTTTCATCTTGGTATCCCATACAAATATATTTGCCCTCAGGATGCTTAAGACCCTGATCCTTTAAATTTAAAACGAACCCCCTTCTTGGATCATAGGGTGCTTGATTTTTTCCGAGAGCTGGGCAAACTAACTTTCCCTATAGACAGATAGAGATATTTCTCTCAAATTATGACGGCAGAGTAAAAAACGTACCGAAGCAGCCCTGTACAGCGTTACTACAGCCTTTGGATGCGACGATATGCAGGGAATGACCGCTTGCTTATCCTTGGAAGTAAAATATACTTCAGAATTGTAGTCGTCCGGTGTAGTGAATAATGAGGGTCCTGCATTACAAACATAATTTTCATTATTTTGTACAGCACAACCAATCTCAGTAAAACCTGGAACGTAGACGTAGTAGTATGACAGAATAGTTGAGTTTTGTATGCTTCTGCAAGTATAGTTCCCAGTGTCCTCAACGCGTAGGGCCCCTTGAAACCCGAGGAGTCCCAGGGTTGCTTCCGCCTCGAAGGTTAGAGGCTTCTGCGAATCTTCTCTCCATAACACGTTCGTGAAGGTGGAGAATTCAGGACGCTGTGTATTGTAAGTAAAAAAGTGTACAACTGACAATGATAAATTAATTATAACTCACCCCCACACCAATGTAAACTATTTGAACTGGAAATGTTGCATTGCACTTAATGACGAGTCTGCTTTGAGGGTGGACGTCTTCCCCAACAATTATTTCACTATTTTTACTTTTTGGCACGGTTCGAATCTGCTCAGTGTCATTGTCTGGAGAGCTCAGAATCTCAATGAGCTCCATATTTGGAGACCAACTAGTGTTACTTGATCCTTGTACACAGTTCACTTTCAAAATTAAACACACTAAAGTTATCCAACGGAATCGTTCCTTTAGCGACCCCATATTGCGATCTGGGGTAGATTGAGACGAACGTACAAGATCTTAACTTTCCATTTCTTTAGCCACTTTTACCACATATACTATGCACTAAGGTTCCATTAGTAGACTCCAGACGTAACAATTAATTGTTCGAGTCATCATAAAATAGACAATTGTGAGAAGCACAAGCGCAAATAAGAGGTCGAGCAAAACTGACTGGAATACAGAGGCCTTAAACCTAAAAAGGAATTTGAGGTCTGTGAACTATTCTTCTATGTAGCTTCAATTTTATTTCCTTGCACTTAAATGTTTTCAAGATACCATGCCATAGTCATTAAATTTATTTACTTTTTATGGTATGGCAACAAACGTCCATCATCATCATAATTCATCTTATTAGGGTACAATAAAAGATGAGACTCCCTACATCCTTTTTTATCTGACACTCCCTTTAGGTTGTCTTATTTAAGAAGCATAAAAAGCAAAGAAGAGAGCCCTTGAATTACTTCAGCAGCATGAATACACAGATCTTATCAAATTTCCTTCATAAAATTCTCATGCTCATTCGCTCCAACGAGTTTTAGTTTAGCATAGCAATAAAGTGCGTCCATCCATGCCATTGAACTTGCCACTTCTTTTGCGATTTATATGCGAATTCTCATAAACCTTACCACGCTAATTGCTCACATTAATTATTTATGACTTGCAAGTAAAGAGTTAATTTGGAAGTTTATCCTCCAAACACAGATGAAAGGATAAGTTAAGGAAGTTATATGATTTGGATTGGTCCATGTGAACACCTTACGTAGTTTTGTCAAAATTCACATTGACGACTTGTTTTATTCATTTTATCTCTTGATGCTCTGAATTACTAAAATATTATGGTTTTCTGATTTCTATGTTATGTAATCCAACTAGTGTATTACTTCAGTTCAATGATTTGATTATTCGTTAGATAAAGCCGCAACTCCTGGAAGCACTTTCCCTTCCAACAATTCCAAACTGGCTCCTCCACCCGTAGAAACGTGACTAACTTTGTCCTCAGTTTCCCATTTAGCACAGCAAGTTGCAGTGTCACCCCCTCCGATGATGCTGATAGCCCCTTGAGCAGTGACATCCACAACTGCATCCATCATTGTTTTAGTGCCTTTGGCAAATGAGTCAAATTCGAAAACCTAAAAGCGAAAAAAACACTGATACATCAAAATTCTACGTGCACTTAAGTTTTCCGTACCCCCATAGGCCCATTCCAAATTATTGTCTTGGCTTGTTTCACCACCGATGCAAATTTTTCAGCCGAATTGGGACCAATGTCCAAACCCATCCAGCCTTCCTTAACTCCTTCTTCCGATGTGCTTATGGCAACAGTGGCAGTGGCGGAGAAAGAGTCTCCACAGGTAAAATCAGTTGGAAGATTAATTTCAACTCCTTTTTCTGCAGCTTTGGCCATGATACGTGGAACAATTGCAGCCCCATCCGCATCGTACAGGGAGGACCCAATTTCCATGTTCTTCAACACCTTCAGGAACGTAAACGCCATTCCACCGCCAATTATCATTGAGTTGACCTTGTCTAGGAGATTTTCAATGAGGAGGATTTTGTCCGAGACTTTTGCACCTCCCAAAATGGCAAGAAGTGGCCTGTTAACAACACATTAAGTGGCCATTCATTTAATTTTTGTAAAAGGAACCTCCTCATTCCAGTCTACCTGACAGGCTCTTCCAAAGCTTTTCCAAAATATTCCAACTCCTTCTTCAGTAAAAATCCACTGGCCCTTATTTCAAATCCTTCGCCCATCATTGAACTATGGGCCCGATGTGCCGTTCCAAATGCGTCATTAACGTAGATGTCCCCCAATTTCCTGAGACTCTTTCTGAACTCCGCTACCTTTTCTGGAGATGCTTTTGCCTTCTCTCCATTGACCACTCCCTTTCCTTCCTATAAAATAACGCGATATATAAAATGCACTCTCTACTGAAGGACCAGGATTACCTCTTCTAGATGGAATCTTAAATTTTCCAGCAGAACAACTCCCTCCGATGTGGCACAAAACTCTTCAACTTTATCCCCTACACAGTTATCAAGAAATGTCACAGGTTTCTCCAACAGCTTTTCCAATTCCACCTGCACTGGTTTCAAAGTGTATTTCGGATTTGGGGAACCATCAGGGCGACCTAGAATTTTAAACAATTGACATTGACATAATCAATTAAGGAAGTTGTAATTACCTAAATGGCTCATCAGCACTACCAATTTCGCCTGTTTTTCCAAACAATATCGAATTGTTGGCAGAGCAGCAACAATCCTTTGATTATTAGTAATCGTTGTTGACGTCTGCTTGTCCAGAGGGACATTGAAATCCACTCTAAAAATCAAAATCAATCAGTGACCATGACCATTACATAATCAGTCAAAGTTTTAAGTGTTTTTACCTCATAAGGACCCTCTTCCCTTTAACGTCCACCTTGTCCAATGGGAGTTTCTTCAACATTTTTGATGAGGTTTGAAAATTTCTTTACAAAAATAAGTTCCAGAATCAAAATCACGTTGAACATGTGTGACTACGGTTCCACTCTCATCACATCACAATCACAACCGGACCGGTTTGAGCCAATGCCAAGTGTTCCATAAAGCAAGCAAGATCGAGCAGAAGGAGGCAATGTGAGACTTTATTACTTTATTTTTTACCAATGACTACAATCCACTTTTTGACCCATTCCGGTCTATATCTCTTCAGGAGTCTGTAAATTGGAGGACTGATACATAAACTGTTAACAACATGTCTCTTGGTGGGATCCAGACGATCTGTGAAAAAGAGGCTGGAGATGGACCCAATGATAAATGCCAGTAGAGTTCCTATGGTAGAGTACCACATGTGGGAAAGGGAGAGGATTTGTATGTACGTAGGGTAGTCCTGGTCTTTCCAATTTGTGTAAGGGGATGTGGTGGTGTTGCCTTGACAACCCTCGGATGTGTCGAAGGGTAAAGCTTGATTCGGGAGTTGAGACTTGACATCGTTTAGGTTCATGCAGATGATCCACCCAAGCATAATTGTTGAAGTTGACAAAAGGCCTGTGATGGCCCCCTGAATTGAAGGAGAGTCACTTTGTTAAAGGATTATAGGAAGCTGAGTAAGATGATGGTTTGGTACCTTTGAATTTGCCCATGGGCATAACATTCCCAGGGAAAAGATGCCAAAAATTGGTCCTTGGATGAGACCAAACAGGGAATTGATGACCTGCAGAAAATTGTAAAGTGTATGTATTCTATGTAACTTGAAACAAGGAGGATCTTACATTGAATAAAATTCCCATTTTTTGTATGATGTACACAAAACTGTAAGACACACAGCCTAAAATTACAGTGGCAATCTTGGAAACCAAAAAAAGTCTTGCATCAGTCCAATTGGGAAAAAAGTGTTGTGCGTAGTCAAACGTAGTAGTGGACGCCATGGCTGTCAATCCGCTAGAGAGGGAACTAGAAGAGTCAGAGTCTTCAGAATTTCAGTCATTAGCAAAAATTTGTTTAAGTTTTCCTTGTAGTACCTCATGCTTGCCACAGTTAGTCCCGCAATAAAAAGCCCCAAAAATCCACGAGCTTGATTTTGAGAGTTCAAAACAAAATACGGTAGAAGACGATCGGACGATACAATTTCCTGAACAATGGAAACTGTTATAAGAACCCCATACTACAGCGGCATCATAGAAATACCCCAGACGCCACAGGATCACAGTCGTGGTATTTTGCGAAAATAATGAGTCCAATGAAAAGGCTTAATCCGACTGTGATTACCAGTCCTACGGCGTTGACCAGAAGGGCTCTGCAACCATAAATTATGGGGCGTCATAGGTTAATTGTTGGGCACACCGCATACTACCTTTTAACCGCCTGCATGTCCGGCATTGACAGAAATCTCTGGACCTGAGTTTGGGAAGAGGCGAAAAATGCAATGTTCGTAAAATAGCTTGAAACTACAGCCGTCCAAATTGTATGACGCGTTCTGGGGTCGGGATCAAAGCTGCAGTATGAAAAATTTGTTGGTGTCCGAATTTATGAGCCATCCATAGTTATATTTTTACCCTAGGGTGTACTGACTTCAATACGTTGAGGCGTCCATTGTCACTTGCGGCCTTCCAAATGACATCAAACCCTCCTACTTCTGAAACTCCATTCCCTAGTACAACTCCCAAGGATGTGAGCATCACCCCAGCCTGAAAGGCATCGCTCCAAATGACGGCTCTGAGACCTCCCTTAAAAGAAACAAGGGCCACATTTACCATTTCAAAAACTTGCCTTAATGTACCTCACCAATGTTGAGTAAAAGATACAGACGAAGAAGATGAGGAAAGTTGTCAAGTCGACGGAGATGGAGGCCACTGTCATTTAAGAGGTTCATTTAACAACTAGAAAAGGTCAACATTTCATACCTTCATGTATTGCGATTGCTGGGGCATAGACACTGATGGCCATACTAATAATCTATTAATGGAATAAGACAAAAGATTAGTTGGATTGAGGCCTCTATCTCAATTTCACGACACGTACCAAATGAAGCATTGCCATTGAGGAAATCAGAAATCTCACTCCACCCCCAAATCGAATTTCTAAGAACTGCGCAAATACATACAATATAATGGGTTGGATTGGCAGATGGTTATCAATTATAGGCGTCAATACCTCGTAAGCTGATTTGACATTCAGGTTAAAATATACAGGAATGTACAAATACAGCAACGCCAAGCTTAAAGGAATGTATGAAAGAAATGTCATGGACAATTGAATCCCGTACAAGTAAACCTCAGCAGGATTGCCAATCAATGATATTGCTGAAATTGTACTGAAAAGTTTAAATAAATACGTTGTTAACAAATTCAAACCAAGTATGCCCACCTGCATATTAATGACAGTGCCACCGGAAATGAGAACATTTGCCGATTTCCCAAAAGATATCCCTGAGTCTTCTGGTTGCCTTCGTCACGACCGCAAAATCCATAGATTATTCCAATAAGCATAGAAATGCCCAAGACTGCTCCAAACACCAAATACTCAATCCAATGGATGTTAATTCCAGACGCAGCCATACTTCAAAGTTTCCAGAGGTTGACTTTCAATCACAAAAGAATCAGGAAGACTGCACAGGAATCACTTTCCAGGTAGAGATCAATTTCTAACCCTGTTTTCCTTAACCCTTCAACTTCCATAACTGGTGTAAGGTTATTTCCATTGTGTCATTCATTCAGTGTGTGAATTACAGATAATATCGATTTTGTCAACTCATCAACTCGCACGCGACTTGTAAAAGATAGTGCATATTGCATTGATAAGAACAGTGGGTTTGAACGTTTCAGTTTAAACAAAGTATCAAATATCGTTTAGAAAGATTTGTACAACAGCAACAAGTGTTTTAATGCCTGGAGTTTAATGACTTGGAGGCAAGTCACTGCCAAATGGGCAGTGGCAATTGAAGTTTTATAGCATTGCCCCAGCTCATGGACTACACTTTCCAGCTTGTGCTTATACGAACCCGGTCTCCTATCAACATTCTGCAGCTGCTGAACTTTTCCTGTTTGTCAAGTCACAATTATTCATGCAAAATTAATTTTCCAGCGAGTCCCTACACTCCTAGGAAATCGTCATGGGACTGAAATTTTACTTTGATCTGCTTTCACAACCGTCACGAGCAGTTTTCATATTCCTTCGATCGAATAAGGACGTCATACCTTACACAGAGGTGCCTGTTGCTTTAAGGAAAGGTATTTCAAAATGCATTTTCCATCTCAACTTTTCTTATAAAAAATTCATTTTAAGGTGAACATTTGACGAAGGAATATTACGCAATTAATCCTCTTCAAACTGTGCCTGCAATTGATCATGATGGATTTAGGCTTCCAGAAAGGTAATTAAGTCAGCTTAAGTTGGGTGGTTTTAGTGGCTAACCGCAAACCTACTGCTTTTGATACATTGATTTTTACCATTCCCTTCCAGTGTCAGCATCATGAGATACTTATGTCGCGAATTTCCCGTGGCAAACCATTGGTACCCTAAAGAGAGTAAGAAGCAAGCCACTGTGGATGCGTACTTGGCATGGCAGCATTTGAATCTGAGAAATTTCGGTGTGCTTATATTTCGCAACAGGATTTTAAACCCTTTAGCAACCTCCCAACCTCCAAATGAAGAGGAAGCTAAGAAATACGCCCAATTGCTTGAAGATGTGCTCAAAGTCTTTGAAGAGGTTTGGCTCAAGGATGATAGGCCTTTTGTCGCTGGACATGAATTGACAATTGCGGATTTATTTGCAGCAGCAGAAATGGAGCAACCAGGTAAATGTTTTCCTTCAAGAACAAAGGGGTTTGCGGTTACTTTGTAATGGCATATACATTTCATTATTATTATTAATTGTGGGTTCACTTTACAATCAACAACAGGTGCGGCTGGATTTGACGTGTATAAGGGCCACCCTAAAATTCAAACCTACATGGAATCTGTGAGAAACAGGTTGCAACCGCATTATGACGAAGCTCATGTTGTTCTGAATAGAGCCAAAGAGAAGTACAAAGGGAAATTTGCAGCATTAAATTAAATTTTGAGTTGAAATGAGATGATTTAGAGACCTGGATGTATGTATTTGTGTTTAAGTCGACATCAAAAGAACGTTCAAAAATATGACAATAAATTAAATATTACTATTTTATTATCAGAAAACTTCATAGATAACAGATTCTTTATGGGATTACCCACTTTCTCGAATTCATATATGACAGCTCTGAAGGGTTTATACTTTCAAAGTCGCTAATTCATTCATGTACATAGTAGAGCTCTTTGGTTGGGTAGCCAATATCAGAACGTCGTCAAAAATCATTGTCTCCCTCCTCATCGTGTTTTCATTAGTATAGCCAATAGACGTTGTGTAACTAAGGAATCAATAAATAAAGTGACGTTAAGTTAGCAAGGGTGGAGATTGAATTGTGTGCTAGACGTCAATCACTCAAGCATAGAGAAGAGAGAAAGATTGTGATAAACATATTTCCTCATGATAACATGATGATAGATAGGGTAATTAGTTCAGGACACGACGCAGTTGTTAGGCGAATGAATAGTAGAGTACCTCATCGCTTCATTTTCGTTTCATTTCGAATCATCATAGAAGTTTGCGTCTTCAGTCTTCTGAAAGTTTTTGCCTACATAGGTAATATAATAAGGAGACACGTCCTCGTTGCCGTATTCCCAAAGTCGTTTGTAGATTTAATTTGTTTCCACTGTCTTTCTATAAGGCTTGGGTTACTGGTCCTCGACGAATTTTTGTAGGAGTCTACTACGTTCCGTTCATCTTTTACTTCTGTACGTGCATACTTTACTTATTCCTATAGTCACGGTGAACAGGGAAATAATAAACTGAAATTAAGTTTATGTGGAATTGGATTCGAGTTATTTTACTTCATTTCTACTTATTTCTCCAACTCCAACCGTTTCCTGCCCTTTTTATCTCACTTGGCTTCGCTTCCCTGCTCTCACTTTCTCTGCTCTAGTATCACATCATCACATCCACCCAAGTTATAAAGGACTTGTTTGTAAGGTTGTATTTTGGGAGAAAGTTTTGTGGGAGTTGAGTTGTGTGCCCGACGCAAGGCAAAAGGAAAAGGAAAGCAGGAAAGTGTAACAACCTAAAACGTGCAATGTTTGTAGTTTCTCTACTGCTTTCCCTCATTCAGAAGCAGGGCTGAGTCGGACTCAGCAGTGCAGTGCAGTGTCAAATGAGCATTGAGTGTGGAAAGACCTCGTTTGACTTTCTCCAACCTGACTCTTCTATTGCTACATTGTATTGGGACACGACTCTGTTGCTTCTCCCCTCATTTGTCGAGAGAGAAAATCAAATCTTGTCTCAATTAACTCCGTGACTATAAAAAGTTTTTTTGTGGGCCGGAATTACTTTATTACAAGCAGGAACTGTTGTTTTCATTCCTTTCCAAGTTTTGTGTATATCTTTGACTCATTTGTGAGAGTTGCATATAGCATACTTAATACGACTAGTGGACTTCAACTCCTGGAGTGAATTAGTAAATTAAAATGCCGTTAGCGCATCAGTTAGGAGTTCCTTGGGGAGACACAAAGTGTCCTCCAGACAGCAAAGTGGTAAGAAGCTTTAGTACGATTATTAATCTTGTTCTGTTTGAAGTGTGGTTTTATCTAAGGTTTTCATTCCATTTATTTTATTACAGGGTATCCCTGAGGAAATGCTGGTGGATGAACAGGTTGATGTAAGTTTGAAGTTTGGTTATTCTTGTTATAGCATGGCCTTCTCTAGCCATAGAGAGGGCCATGGTTATAGTCACTCACTCACAGGGAATTTAGGACTGAGTTCTAGTCAAGTTGATGTTGGAATGCAATTGTGGTCTGGTCATGGTGGTTTTGTTCAACTTTAATTGTAGAATGAATGAGGATTATGAGGGCATAGGGAAAACTATTCATGGTTCATGTGCTATTAAGGTGCTGCCTACAGTTGCAAGAATCTATTGAAAGGGTTATGATGACGAGACTTTACACATACATACACTTTGATTCCTGGGATCCCAAGTCAAATTAATAAGCAAATACAAGAAATGAGACTCTACTTCTACTTTTACCTTCCAACAAGTTGTAGCAAAATCATCGTTGTCGTAAATTTAATTGTAGAGATTTATGGAAACGAAGCACGTCCCCTCTCTGTTCTGACATGACACAAATTGCCTCAAATGAACAAGAGAGCAAGAGCCAAGAAGTAAAGCAAAACATATTGTCTCCGTCACTGCATCGTTATTACTATTATTACAGTTGGAGAGAGAATTAATCTTCATCTTCTCTCTTCCGTGTGTGCTTTGTGTCTTGCCGTGTGTGCTTTCACTTTCACTTTCACCTTTCTAGATTTTTCCCAAAATAAACAAGCCTCATCCATTCATTCATTCACCCACCCAGAGGCGAGGGACAGAGAGTAGGCATAATGGTTTTTTCGAGTCACACTGGACTTAGAACAGAATGGCAAAAATGTTACATTATTTCTTTCTCTTTGTTCAAGTCTCAGTAATGTCATTATCTCCAGTACTACAGTTGGTGCACTAGGGCAGAAGAAGGACATAAGCAAGCAAAGGGATTACGTGGGATGAGTTGAAGAAGTTGATGATGTGGAACGTCCGTCTTTTTTCATACCTTGTGTCAAGGAATCATCTCTTCATCTGTTCATTTATATTTAGTCGGACGGAAAGTTAATCTCATCTCCGTCCTGGTAATTTTATTAGAAGAAGAGTGAGCGAATATGAGTTGTTAGCTTGTTGTTAGAAGAGATAAGAGATTGAGAAGGGCTTTGACATTCCCTCAATAAACACTTGTCTTGACTTTGACTCTCTAAGAAAAGGGCCACTAAATTTGAGTGAAGCCTGACTCTTTACCCACTTAATTAAGGAGAGTAGTTTTGAAGTGGAAGGAAGAGAGAGGAAGACGGCTAATTTCAATTTGAAACCCAAATGTAAATTAAAATGCTGATGTAGAGGAGGCACTACCACCAGAAAACATGGGAGAAAGGAGAGTCAACTTAGATCAAGAAAAGTGAAGAAAGCATAAAGTTAAGCTCTTCCATTCAGACTTATTCACTGGCTTCCCTAAAAGCGTCAAAAAAATTTATCCTCTTCATTTTTTCCAATTTGACTTAACCAAATGTGACGTCTGTGCCTGTTCAGAGAAAGCCTCAGAGAGAGAGACTTGTTTTCCAAAACTTTTTAGCGAACAAGTCTATAGATCTAAGTAGAAGTGGCAGTAACTAATGACTGAATAAGTTAACTCACTTTCTTGCAATAACCATATAAAAGTGTAGCGTCTTCCAATATAGACTTTCACAATACGTCAAAACATATTGACGACGCATGGAACAATTGGCTATTCATTTCTATTTCCCAAGTGTCCTGTCTACAGATCTGGCTTTTAGAGTGATTATGATTTAAAATGATCGTTTTCCATCGTTTTTGATAAAAGAAACCGTTTTTATAGTTGCAAAGTATCTAGATTGTATATCTTTCTACATACGACACGATTTATGTTTTGATTGTGTTACATAACCTTTCCGAAAAAACGCTGCAGGGAAGAAATAAAATGTGGCAGTAGAATGAATGAAAGTGAAAGTAGAAATGGATCAACAAAAATGCGAACCACTCACCAGTCACTCAAATTCCCTTTTTACCCCAGTTCAAAGGCAGATGTGGAGTGAACACATAATATTGCTCACTTAAGAGCACGTTTGCTTTCACTCAGGCTGAAGCACATTTTCAAAGAAAAACAGAGAAGGCGATGGCATAAAATGTCTTACGACGTGCTTTGAGATCAAAGAGTGAAAATTCTCAAAAGTGAAAGCTGGTCAGTTTTCACTTATTGACTTTTTTTACACCCATAGGGAAAGCCATTCGCCTTCCATTTTTTTTGTTATATAGGACATGTCATAAAGAGTTTGCACTTTACTGCATTTGTCTGTATTTATTTATCTGTCCTCGTTTATTTATTACCATGCACGCCAGGTTATTGTGAAATTAATCGAAGGCTTACCATACTTTCCTGCAACAACAAATGGCCACGTAGAATGATGCTTATTTCCGTCTCTTTCTCCTACAGTCGCACCTTGAGCTTATTCATGACAGGATGTAAAGTGAACGACCATAATGGCTGACTTAAAGCCAAATTTACTTTCGCCAAGTTTGCCAATCTTTCACACTTAATGGGTCCATTATTACTTGAACGAAAGATAAGACCAACCAAGTTTAGTTTGTCCGGAAAGACTTATCCGTAAGGTGATGGGCAGATAGATTGGCTTAGTTAGTTTTAGTTGATTTTGATGGCATGGTGAAGAATGACTTTGTAAAAGTTTAGGATAACACATGAAACTCATTTGAATAGGAAACGAGGAAGGTAGCAACAAACAAAACTGGCTTCCCTGCAACAATAGTCTATAAGGAAAAAGGAAATCAAGCAAAACTGCCGAAACTTTAACTTAAGTTTCCACTACTATATGAAAGCTTTGTAGAGATTGGATGGAGAAAAACTGTCATTTTCTTCCCCATTTCACAGATTCCATTTCCAATCGATTTCACATTTGTACCATAAAGAAAAAAGGATGACGATGACGATGACACAGAAACGAATCGTCTATTTATTGAGCTAGCATTTTTGATACATCTCGGCAACTTTTTTGAGGAGAGACCTTTTTGAGGTGGTTTGTATGTACATATAGAGAGTCAAGTTAAGGTTCTTATCTTTCTCTCAAGGAGAAAGTTGTGGAGTACGTAATGGATTTGACAATTTTCTCCCTCCACCTGTTACCAGACACTTTGCTCGCATAAATTATTATTGTCATTTCATTTCATTTTCCACCTTTCACTTTGATGTCGATAATGGCATGGCAAGAACCTTTAATGCAATTACCAAATAGGCATTCTACTTCGCCCTGTGGCTTTTTTATTATTTGCATTGTACACAGACGACTCAATTAATTGAAATGGTTCCACATTAAAAGGGAAGCCTTCTATAATATTGATTTCTTTCATTGTTGAACTAAACTACCCACGTTGATTCCAAGCATTCTTTGCATATAATTGTATTGAGATAATTATCTGAATTTGAGTATCTTTATTAACTCATCCAAGACTCACCTTGAACTTTTTCATGTTCCATGGAAACAAACAAATCGTGCTCATTAAGAAGAAAATGTTGAGTTTGTGGGAAGCGTGATGGATTTTTAAAAACTAAAGCAAGATGAAAAAAACTAATTTGAAAGAAAGGAAAGAAAACCCAAAAAAAATCAGTCTTTGTGGATGTGATGTGGATTGGGAAAAGTTTTCCCCAAAGTCTGATTGGTGAAAGTAGAGCTCTTCTTCCTTATAGATAGCTTTTGTTGAACTTTTTTTCTGGTCTGCATGAGAATATGTTGATGCTGATTTACGATCTCTCCTCAAGTTTCCTTTTTATTTACGAGTACTACTTTCACGGATTGTCAGCACTTTTATTTGTACTCTTACATTTCACTTGCTCATACCGAAATACGTACCTTTATTTTAAGCAAAAGGAAGAAGGCCTCATATATCAAA
>JAQIWU010000600.1:0-24012 GCA_034696445.1 Isotomiella minor
ATAGCATACTTTCACTCCACAGGCGCTTCGACCGTTGCATGCTGCTATTTTGGTCCCACATCTCTTGTACGTCTAACATCTCACTATTGTGCCACCAAATAAAATCATACACGTTACATACAAATCCAGAGTGGCACGACGTAGTGGGGCATAACATTTTATGTCTGTATCAATCAACATAAAGCGAGGAAAATAATATTTCCAGTTGGATGTTGGAACTGTCATCCACATTCATCACACATCCAAAGAACTATGTGCTTCTTCCAAGACGTAATTTAGGTCGACTACTGACAGCCCGGTCTGCCTAAAGTTGCAGAAAGACATTAGATAAGTAGTTTGTAGTTGGAGGTAGCTAAACTAAACTATTCTCATGGAACCTTGAACCCTTCCTTCCTTCCTTTTCTTAATACTTTTAGTCATCCACTCTGTCGCCTTCTTTATTTCCTTTTTGCTCTACATCCTGTCGTCATCCATCCCTACCTACTTTCACCACCCACCCAAAGACGCATTTGTCCACATGATGTGATTTAAAAAGGCATTACTGGCACAGATTCTAATCACTTTCACTTCGTTTGGCGACTCACGCTTTTAGGCAGATTTTAGTTTCAGGAGAAAATACATTCCTAGTACAAGTTTGAAATCTGTCTCGGAGTCGTTGGGTCCCCCACTCTCTTTTTGTGACTGAAAGTGAAAGGCTGGCCAAAGGCTGTTGTTGTACAGGTGGAGTTGACACTCACTTAAAGTGTCACTTTCGTATCGGAAAGAAACTGGTGTAATATGTTGTTAAGAGTTTTAGTCGCGTCATCTGGACTACGAGGTTATTATTGTCCAATCTACAACAACTGCTGTTGTCTCGGTCTTCTACATGTCCCCGTCATACACATTTCTCCTTTGATATCGTCACACACACAATACAAAGTCAAAACCCAAAGTCCAGTGTCCAAGTAGTCTCCTTAAATGGATCGAGTAGTACATTAAAGACAATTGATACTCGTTTGACTTGTGTGTGTCGGCTGGGAGGAGGAAGGACATAAGACATACCGTAGCTTCTGAGGAAAGCTCTGTATTATTATTATTACGGGAAGCTCTGGATTGCTTTAGTTTGGTTGGTAGCAATGTTGTCTTTGGCTTACACTTACTTACTTTTTGTAGAGAGAGAGATAACCCGGCCAGAACGAAAATGAAATGAAGGAGCAGAAGGAAGAAAGCAAGTCATCCCCACACAGCACTTCAGTTATCCGAAAAGCTAAGCCATGGTAAGAAGATAGAATAGAATGGGGAAGAGAATAGAATAGAATGGAGTGGTGAAGAATGAAAATGGCACGGAATAGAATGGAACAAGTAAAATGGGAATAGTGGATTCTTGGCTCTGCTTTCTCTTTTCTCAAAAGAGTGCCCTGGCATGGGATGCTGGAGGAAGAGGAGAGAGACAGGGTTACGCTATATGACACATCTTCTCGCGCTTTAACTACTGTAACAACAACCCACTCTCTCACCCACCACCACCACAGGAACGAAGAAACGATCAATGTGAAAGTCTCTCTGAGACTTTTACTACGTGCACAAATACTATACACTGACTGCATATTACGTTCACCAACCACAGTGCTAAAAAGGGATAGCGTCCCACACGAAACCCAAAAACGAAACGAAAAGGAGTCTCTTTTGCCTTTAAGTTTGCCAAACCTCCTCAAAATTACTCTTAACGTTACATGCTAAGGAGGCAAAACTTGCTCAATTCGTTCCCATAAAAGTCTTGAGCAGATTCGTAAACGTAAAAGTTGCCATTATAGGAAGACTTTAACTGCATCCGGAGTAAACGTCTAAGGGTTGGATTTTAAATGTTGCATTAAATTGTAAAGACTATCAAATCGGCCGTATCGGTTAGTCGGAAAGAAGAAGATTCCTTTCTTTCCGTCTTCTTCTTTTTCTTGTGCTGCACTGGCTAACTGGATTTTTTGGCTTGCTTTATAAAGGAAGGATTAAAATATTTGAGAGCTAAACTTTGTTGAAAATGATAATACCAAACCACATCATGCCGTATAACACCGTCACCACAAAAGAAAGGACCTTAAGCCAAAGCTGCATTTCAGCAGGGGGAAAGGGCTTGAACGAAGAATCATGTTATGTTCCATAAAATGTCAGCTTTTCCTTGCTAATACACGCCCAAATAAATGTGCTAAAAGAATGAGTTGACATTTTGCCCTGGGAGCATAAAATGAGGGGACTATGAATGAGAAAAAGTTTTATCGTGGCTAGCCTACCCAATTAAACTAACGAGGGATTAAGGAGGAGGTTTTTGGGAAGGAAACTCATGATCCAATATCATACAATAGCTATATATCCCCCCAAGTTGGAGAATTGAATTTGGTCGAAGGAAGGGAAGAGACAATGTGACCTATGAAACCAAACGGTAGATAATAATATAGTAGTTCCACTACCGCACTTCTATACACACACCAATTCCATCCAATCCACACCGAAAAAAAGTAAGAGTGAAAGTAAGTGTGGGGACTCTCGGTGGTGGTGTGTGTGTGTGGATTGGAAATTTTTGATTCTTTCAGCGCTTTTGGGCAATAAAATGGTTGGGAATAGTGTACTTTCTCGCAATATTTTGCACATTTCCACACTCTCAGTCAAGGATTTATTCCACCTCTTCTGCCCAATATTTCCAATATTTCGGATAGTCACGGGGTCTTTGTGAAATGGACATTTCCTCCCCCTTTTATTTTATCCTTCGTCTATCTTTTGCAGAGTAGACAATAAAAAGTGGACGCAGGCTGGCTGTTCCCTTTTCTCTCTCCTTTGCCTTGTCTTGCCTTGCCACTGTGTGTGAGCCCTCTCCTTTAATAACGGAAGGTGATGATGGGAATCCATTTCACAGATCCAATTCAATAAAATAAAAAGCTCGATAAGTGAAAGTGTGTCTCTTGAATTTCAAATTTGATCTTTCTTTCATGAGAGGGGAAGGAAACACGACTCACTGTCTACCAAATAGTCCGTCCTCCTCAATTCCTTTTGTATAATAGAATGTACTTACTGCTTTTGGACACGCCATAAGCAAAATCTCTGTCCTTCTCTTTTCAAGCTCCCACCTCAATGCATGCATGGGGACTTGTTTTATTAAATCCAATGCATTATCTTTGCATAACAGACAAAATAACCACCTTGAGGCAAAGGGAAAGGAGAGAAAGTTACTTTATTTAAGTGATTAGTTAACACGAGGAGGTTTCTCATGCATGATCTCACACTAAAGGATGAAGGGGGGAAAGGAAAGAGATGAAAGAATAGTAAATGGAGGATTGACAAAACAATACGATAGAGTCTCTGGAAAGTTAACAAGATTCAGGGCTTTTGAAGTAGATTGGTGGGATTTGGAAGACTGAGAGTCACGTTAGATCCATTAACTCGGAGCTGGGGAATCTAAGTCAGCATAAACAACAGCGATATTCTCAAAACTTTCTCTGACTCGATAACATTTCATCAGTCCACATCAACTCTTCTCCTCCTTTCTCTTTTTCTTTCTCCTTTCTACTTTCACTCACTTTCCTTCTGTCTTGTTCTTAAGTCTCTCTCGCCCTCCTTTCTCCCCTGCCGTAAGTATTTCACTCAATGGAAATTTAATCTAAAGGTGGGTTGGTGTGGCAGAGGTGAGGCGAACAAACGGATAAAAATTGCAATAAATTAGCCACCCAATTTGGAACTTTACAAGAGTTTTTGGTAGTCGACGAGGGCCATCAACACGAGTATGAGTGAGCTTGGGTCAAAAAATGTGGGTGCTTTACAGGGGAGAAGAGGGTCTTGGAAAAGGAAGAAGAAGAGGAGCTTAAGGTGCGATCCACAACTCACAATTTCCCCAGCCACTCCACAATTCCTGAGGAGAGAAGAAAGCTCTAAAAACTCATCTCTCGAGCTCTAATACCAACTCGACACAGAGAGGGAAAGGCCAGATGAACTATGAACTAATAGAGAGAATTCACACAAGAAGCTCGTTTTTTCTAGTTTGAAGGAGTTGAGCCTAGGACGGGGCATTTTACAACCCAGGAATGGGGCTTACAGCCCTAAGATTTTAAGATTTGATGCAGGGGAAGGGAAGGGACGGGGAACTCTGGGAGGAAAAGGAGAAACCATCGAGAGAGTAAGAGAAAGAATAAAGAAAGAAAGAAAGTGGAGGAAGAAAGTTAGTTGGCCGTACGTATGTAGGATGTGTGGAGAAAGTAAGTAAATGGAAATAGATTGGTCATTTATCATGTGGCTTTCCCCTTCACGGATATTTTAACCTCACAATCTCTTATTACACCCACTATGCCGCAAACTTTCTCTTTCCGGTCGAGATAGCTAGCCACTAGCACTACCACCAGCACCACCACGGCTCCTTACTACGTCTGCATCACCACCACCACCATTGCATGCATGCCCGGCCACTTTCACCATCATCAAACTAAACTGGCCCCTCCACAATGTTCCTCAACCACTTGGCTGGGCCAAGCTGAGAAGAAGACGAGAGAGTGAGGTAATTTTGGATGGAAATTGCAAAGAATTCTTCCGCACACTCAAACACACACACACACATTCTCACTTCTCACTCCCATCCCCACACCAAACATGTACATCCACACACTCAACAACTTATTTAACAAAACTCGTTTTTATTATTTGTTTAAGAGGGAGAGAGGAAGGTTGATCCAACGTCTACAAATAAGTTTTCAACAGAACAACGGAATGAAATGATTACCCACAAGAACATAGTCAAAGTGATACTTCTTCTTTACTACTTTTTAGCTACTTTTCTTTACAACCAAAAGTTGCTTCGGGGAAAAGAACTTCTCTCTATTTTCTCCTTCGCCCTTTTTACTTTACTCTGGGCATCCGGACGAGTTTTCTCTCACTCACACCCTCTGACATTAATTTATGAAAGAATCCTGAAACTAACAAAATATCTAAACTGCTGTAATTTCATATTTCATTTTCCCTTTTGTGTACCCACCTTCTCCTCAATGCTAACAACGCACAAAAACCCCAATACGCACACCTGGTGTTGGAAGTGTGGGCAGAACAACGGTGTCACCAAAGGAGAGAGAGATGAGTTTAGTTTTTGGCGAGGGTTAATAAATGGAAAGAAAGCAGTTGAAAAATTGTGTTGAGGGAGGAATTGTTGATCTTTCATAATCTGTTGGAAAAGGTGGCTTCAGAAGATGAGGGCATTAAGATGGGGAGCTGATATAATTTGTCGAATGGAAGATCTATATAATAATGATTTATGACTAGTTTCTCTCAAAATTTTCAATATCAGTATCTCTCAAAATGTCATTAATCATATTTGAACCCACCACTTTCACCACTCTTAGATACGCTCAATACTTTTCTCTCTCTCCCTCTCTCTCCTTCCTCCTTAGTCATCTGTTTAATATTCAATATCTTCTGACTAATAATAAGCCTTCTTATCACCCACCTCTCAGACGACGACATGGGACACACCAACCCACCAAATGAGATTATCCTATCCTTCTACTTTCTTCCAACTTTTCTTAAAGTCCGGGGCCAACAGCAAGTCAAGAGATGATCACAAATGCTGTTTGTGTATGTAAGTTGGCCATCATATGAATTATCCTCTTACAAAATTTATATTCTTTCTTATTCATGAGTGATCCCCACAACCTCTCCTTCCACGTGGACACATTTATCTTGTATTCCCACGCAGTGATATAATGTATTTATGTAGTGCAAACTCAAAAACTTGCTCCTCTTCTTTCATTTCATTACATGCCTTTGCCCCTGCATGCTTTCTCCCTTGTTATTCTTTGTTGGCTTCGAACCATACTTTACTTTCTTCTTTGCCAACCTCTCTTTCCGTTAGTCACCGACTAATCAACTTTAGTCTTGGTTTGGTTTACTCTTCTGCACCGTTCCGTTGTTACTCTGCACCGTAAATCAAGAAATTCGTACCCTCCATTGTGTGTTTAAGAAATGGAGAAGAGATGAAGAAGCATTCTCTACTCCCTCCCGCAGAGAAGTACTTGTATACTACTGGGAATTTTCTCATCTAAACTCATTCACTACTACTCGCCTCTGTTACGTATTATCCCGTTTAAATAGCTTAAAACTCAATTTCAGTTTAGAAAGAAGCAATGCAAGTTGTTCCATTAAGCGAGTACACACAAGAGTCTTTCCAAGCATAGAAAAACAAGGGAAAACAAAGTTTGATAGTTAAGGAAATTGTATCCGCTCTCCTATAATTATGGTGCGGGGCAATTAGAAAAAATGTTTCACCATTAGGCCCTGTCTCTCCTCTCTCGCTCGTAATGTTCTCACGCATTTGGAAGAGGAAGGAACAAGTCGTTTAGAAATTCTTCTTGTCTGCTTGATGAAATAGATATTTTACTCAGGACACTGTCAGTCAAGTCACTCTCTCTCTCCTCTTTCTTCTTCGGGTTGAGTCCAGAAAACGAATTTCTGGAAAGCAAATGTCACTTGTGCCGGATAGCATCATTTTCACCAGCTCAAACACTTCCGAGTGCTTTAGACATTGAGTGAGATATGAATGAGAGAGAGAAAGAGAAGAAGGATAGGATAGGATTAGAGAAAGAGGGACAGAAACTTGGAGAGGGAGTTTAGATTCTCTTAGAGAGAGAAAGCAAGATGAGTGTTTCACAGAATTAGCATAAAATAAAATAAAAAAACAAGCAAAAAAAGAGTGAGTGGTCTTCTCCAAAACAGACACATATATACAAGAAAGAAAGGAGAGTGGGTGAATAAGTAAGCAAAATAGTAAGCTGTTGAATAAATTTTCAAGAGCTGAAATTGCAATTAGACGCTTCTTTTTCAGTCTCACTTCTTATTCCAACAGCCGTGGTAAATAGTAGTGCCGTGTAATCAGCACCATTTTACAAGATGAAGATGGATTATGTGGAGGAACGACATGACTGAATGAATAAACCAAAATTGGAATTTCTTACTGAAGCTTTAGTTGGTTCCACTGGGAAAATACACAACAACCCTCTAAACAGATGAGCGTATCTACATTCCTCTACATGCATACGGAGAAAGTTGTCCCACCACTTTCCCCATACCCCAGTTTCAGCTCCTCGCTTTCTCCTATTCATTCAATTTGGTCCTCTGGTGCAGGACTGTTACATAAATATGGTTATGGAAGGAAGGATGGATGGCAGGAAGAAGGAGAAGAAGAGAGGAGAGAAAGTAAGTGAGGGCTCTAAGACTGGGGTTTATGTTGATACCACACTCTCGATTTCAAGAGTGTTATGGATTATGGTCAAACTGGTTCTGTGGAATATAAATCTACAATAAATTGTATTTCTCGAGACTAAAGCAGTGGTTTAGTTTACATGGCTGAGTGCCCAATTGATTTTACAAGACAATGGCCCTATTGTATTATGCTCCGTCAGTTCTCCCGACATGATGATTTCTCATGCGTGTGCTTTCTCTCCTTTCTCAATCCCACGCGTTCTCATGCCCAACGATTTAATGTAGGAGGGAGGGAGATATACCTAATATTAATTATTCCAGGTCGACTGAATGTCTGACATGTTGCATACTACTGACATGACATAGATGAGGTGAAATGGAAAAAAAGAGAAAGGCAGAAAAGAAAGGAATGCCTGTGGATATTGAGAATAAAGAATCTTCTTAGCATGAAACTTTCAGAAAAGTGGTAATCACCTCAGGATATTTTATACGGCCCATCAACAGAGTTGTTGTGAGGTTCTCTTGATTTTTTTCTTTTTTCTCAATCCGACTGCTTGACTGACTGAGTAGACAATCTGTATATTGCTCTCTTACAACGACCCAGCAGGTGACAAGCGTGGGGAACCTCTAAACAACAACAGTGATCTACCACAAAACTTTCTTTTTCCTTTTGCGAAAAGCTGATCCGATTTGGGAAAGAGTTTAGACTTTTCACTTGAGGGACGACTTAAGTTCACTCCACCAATCTCGTTACTTTGATGTTATTTGTGGTTTTGGACGGTGGAGCTAAATACACCATCCTAACCCTCGACTTTGCCAAGGCCCTTTTAAAACTGTGTAACTCAACTTAAGTAAAAGAAAGTAACGGAATAAAGTAAAATCAGGCAGAGTGGGAGAAAAAAAGGAGAGAACAAGATCTAAACGTATCTAGAAAAATGAGATAAGTTTTTGGATGAGTGAAATATGGTACCCTTGGGGGTCGGGGATTTGAGAGAGAAATATCCAACCTGTCATTTTTCCTTATTGGCTTTCCACAAAATTATTAGAATGCTTTCTCCTTGAACAGCGTGACCAAACCAAACTCTTTTCAAGTCAACTCATCTCATCATCTTCTCTCGTCTCGACTCATCACGAAGACAGCCAACATAACGCTACGTGGCACCCGTAAAATGGACGGGGGAGAAAGTAGAGGACTTGAAGGCGAGATTGTAAATGTCATTGTAATATTACAAGCATGTACACGGTGTAGTGTAGTGTATATCTATCTACTTTGGTAATGTTTTTGTACTCTGACCCAGTTGTGTTGGTTTTCCCTCATGCCTCTTTTACTTATTTATATTCGGTGAGAGTGAGTTGAACGCGTTTTATTTTACTGTGGAGAGTGCAGTACAGAGCTTGTAGTGTAACCCGCTTATTCGGAATTTAGAATTTGTCCGAGATTTCGAGGTTTGGCAGTTGAATGGAATATTAATGAATTCGCTACTTTCTCTCTGTCTCTCCTTTCTCTATTTCCCTGCCCTAGGCCCACAAACTACCACGTTACGTCCTCCTCTAATTCAAGTCTTTTCATCTTTAAGCAGGTCTTATTTAACATGACCAAGACAAGACATTTCACCTGGGTAAGAACTTAAGTCACTCTCTCTCCCTCCCTCCTCTCTGCCCTGTAAAGTTGACACCTTCAGAGGACTAGCAGTTTATGCGCGATTCCCTTTCAGTCAGGTTCAAAACTCTCTCGATTCTATTCAATGTGGAGAGAGGCAGTAATGGTGAAAGGAAATGGTGGTGGACGACTGGGCACTTCTATTCAACTTTCTTCTTTCTATTTCTGAATTCTCATAAAACAACATTATTTATTTCCTGTCGTTGCGAATATTGAAATGTTCTACCACTCTTCCGTTTTGCATTACATTGCATTACATTACATTTCCTACCCTTTCTCTCTCCTCTCTGAACTGAAACCCTTTGCTACATTCTTCATTCCATTCCACGAACGAACGACTACAGTGGGATCCCAATTCAATATTCTTTGTTTTTCCTTCTTATTGATTTTATGATAATTTCAGTATTGCTGAAGAGGGATTCACTGGAATAATTTTCTAGTGTACTCACTACTCCCTCGTCTCATTTCATAGCATATATCTCATCACATAAGCAGCTTCCTCATGCATACCTTCTCTCCTTCGCGGTTGTATGTTGCTTTTGATGTTTAGCGTAGACCCACAGGAGAAAGTGAAATGAGAAAGTTGTTATATTGTACCCAGGCACACACTCTTTCACTCACTCATCATTTTTTGTGGCAAGAATTTATCATTTGCATCCAATCATAAAGAAATCACACAATCATTTGTGCTTAGCTTTGAAGTCGTGCCTTTCTGAGGCCAACATCAAAAAAGAGAGAAAAGAGAAGAGAACAGGGCCAAATAATATCTCAAATTATTCCTGCAGGGCTAATCATAAGGCTCAAAGTTGTGGGATACTTTTAATAAAGGATGATGTGAGGTCAACTTGTTTGGCAGGAGTAATGAATTTGTTAAGAGTTAGTCAGAGGATGAGGCAAAGCGTGGAGAAAAACATGCATGGATGCATGCTTGCATGGTGAAAGTATAGAGTGTGATTAAAAGATTGCATCTTACGACTCAATATAGCTTATCTCTCGACTCTCTACCCTCCCATTCTCTAGGAACGATAGAATAGACGCATTTAACGTTATGGGATCGGGTCTCGTAAAACCTCTCTTCCACGTCCCTCTATGACATGGAGAAAGTGGTGAACTTGTGCATACTTTCACCCTACTTACTTTGAGTTGTTGTATTATTGTGTTATATTATCACAGGGTGGCTGTTATCAACTGAGTTAAGCTGGCTGAGTTAGGTCGACTGTGTTTGGCGTGCACTTTCCTGCTTTGAATTAAATTAGATGGAATCAGCTTATTTTAAGAGAGATACACACTATATGGTCTTCTTATTCTTGCGAAAATCAACGCAACGAAGGAGGCTGACAGATTTAGAGTCAATTCAACAACTGCGATTGCCAAGATTAGAAGAATTTCTTGTACATTTCTTATTATTCTTAGTCTTGTTCTTGTCGTAAAGATTTTTTGGACTCGTGGAAGCTGTTTGAGATGGGACGGTGGTGCGGTGCCCGTAGTAGCGAATTTGTGAGATTACTTCCACCCGTCTTGCCTTCTAGTACAGACTTATAAACTTGGAAATATATAATCTTGCCTTTATATATGTACCATAAAATGTGAATAGAGCATCTTCAAAGATGGAAAGGCTAGATATCGCATGGGAAAAAATTAGAATCAAGGACTAAAAGCAATGTGCAAGGGAATCAAACAAGTATAAATCAGTGCACTTGTTATTGGAGAGAAGGTAAATGTAAGGTCCCATTACTGTCGGGACAATGTCGATGGAAGGCCAGGGTGAAATGACACTTGCATCTACTCCCAATAATTTCCCTTTCTCCTCCACTTTCCCCGTGCATTTGCCACATCTACATGCACTATTGCCATAAGGCCGAGGCCAAATCAGCCAAGGGGGGAAATGAATAGAGGAAAAGCTAAGAAGCTAAAAGAAAAAGAAAAGTTCTTTTTTTGGATGAAATGAAATGGGACAGAGTATAATATTTGTGGAATACGGTACGCATTGCAATGCCTTTGCGACTGTGTTTCTCATGAGCACCCAGCCACAAGAGAAATGTGATGTTACTTTTCCCTCTTTCTCTTTCTGAACTCTCAAACAGAACAAGTATAAAATATTGCCCTTCTTATCTGCAGTCGGACTCCATGTCCTTCCTAAAAGGCCTAGAGGCCCAGCAAGTTCAACTTTAAATGTGAAAGTGCGACCTTCCCCTGTTTGGAACAACCAGTCAACCAAAAACGGATGTATCTATTCTTCCCTTCTTCATACATTGTTGAATTACATTGTGGAACATGTGGGAGTGGTCGTTCTGGTCAAAGTATAGAAAAGTGAGGCTGGTTTTGGTGCGTGCATATGCACTTTCATGTAAGGTCTCACATTACAACCAGATCAACTTTCTCAACCCAAAGGAAGGAAGGGAGGGTGTGTGTATCTGGTGGAAGTGTAAGTTAAGTAGCACAACCATCATGTCACCGTCGGGGACAGTCATAGATATATACACTCAGAGAGAAAGTGTAGGAAGGAGAAAGGAGAAAGCAAAGTAAAAGTGGAGCAGAGGAGGATGAGGAGGGTCTGTCGCCGTCTCATTTTGCCTCACTCCTGATTTATACGCTCTTGTCAAACTCTTTGCAACATTGAAAATGTCCTCTCCCTCGTCTCATTCTCATCTGTCTCCTCTCCTCCTTTTGCTTTCTCCCTTCTTTCCCTTCTCTTCTACAACTGCATTGCACCGCTGCTAAATCTGAGGAGGAGAGAAAATAAGAGAGAGAGTTCTGCAAGGAATAAAAAATAGTTGACCAAATCAAGGGAAGAATATTGCATTTTCTCTACATTGGGTAAAATAAAATGGGGGATTGGATTGATGATGGAAATGAGGTGAATGACAAAGAATCGTACCGACGACCGACTAGACTAGAGTCCCACACCACCGATACCAGTCGTCAATCGTGTTTCGCATTTTGTTAAGTGTCACGGATGGATGAGACAACTCCCGGGCCCCCAACTTCATTTATTACCCAGACAAGGTCTCTCATGCGTATCCTGACCCAAGGGACTGATTCATAACTGATCATAAATTTTACGCAACCCACTCATCTCTCAAGACATTGTTCGTCACACAAAAGGATTCTGTTAGTCTAGAAAAGTACACAAGTACATTTTTTACACACAAAGCAAAACACAATGATGACAACTGAACATGAACATGCATGTGACATAGGGGAGGAGGGAAGGAGGGTTCTTGAGAAAGAAGATAGAGAAACGCATAGAATTTATGAAGGTGAAAGTGCAGCGGGGCCAACAACCGTCCATATATATGAAAAGCAAAAAAAAGGGTAAAGAGATGGACAAGTGAAAATAAACACGACTTTCTTCGTCTTTTCATTTTCAATTGACAAAGGTGGAATTGAATCATTTGAGATAGATGGATTTTTAGAGAGGAGGAGGACTACTTTTTGGAAAAGAGTTGATTTGAAAGAGCGTGATTCATGAAATAATTTGAAACGTGATAAGAATAAGGAAGCCCGATGGTAGGAGAGTTAAGGAACAGGAGGCTACGAAAGAGGATGACGGTCTACATCGGTTAAATACGCGATGGTTATAGACTGACTGTGGTGTAAAAGGATGGATGGATGGGAGAAAGCAAGGTGGAAAGGAGCAAGGAAAAGGAATGGAAAGAAAGGCAGGCAGGTGGGTCTCAAAGGACCCCTGTATTAATGAAGCGTTTCATTTTCATTACACATTTACTTCAGACCGGAACGACTTTCTCTTATAGCATCAAACTGTCAAAACAAATTGAACTATTTCAAAAGTTGAAATTCCAAATTCCTCCACTCCACCCGGCCAACCAAACCAATCTGTCAATGAGGAGAGGAGCCACGTTTAATTTGGTGGAGACTCTCACTTCACTTCAGTTGGTTTTCAAACTCCAACAAGCATTTCAGAGCAACCAAACCTAAAGTACTCGCTGCTGAGGCATGCATGCATGCTTTCTTCCAATTTAAACACTAAATCTAGCTAGACTCCCGTCTAACAGAGTGGAAGTGGAAGGAAAGAGGAAAATATACGGTAGTGAAAATCGAACAAACTTTTAATCGGCTAATTTTTCATTAGGAATTCAAATTGGAAAGTACAGAGTCCAAGCAGAGCAAGTTCACTCTTCACTTTTTCCCCAAATTAAGTATCCCACGAGTTCAGTTGAGTCAATTTCTCTTCAGAGACAGTTTTAGTTTGTCAGAAGAAGAGGGAAGGAAATTATAGAAAGGACAATAATGTTCCCACTAATGTAATATGGCTGTCCTCTTTAGTCAAAAAACTTTTAGCATAGTTTTGTGTGATATGTGATGCATTGCATTTGCGGGGATGTAGATTAGATTAAGGTTAGTTTTTAGCTCAAGAGAGAGAGGATGGAATTGACAAATTTTCAAATTGAGTTTGAGTCAAAGTTGGGTTTAAATTGATTACTTTCAAACTACCAATACATAATGTCCTACTATATCATCAATAAATGGACAGGGAGATGGATGGAGAGGGGAACTGACCAGCAGTGAGACTTGATGGGATGAAATTTGCATAAGTCCATTCAAGTGGCAATGTTTCCTGTCTCCCCAAAAACTCGCTTCCTTTACACAACTCATCATATTCATTCATGAAGTGGTTTACTTTGAACAAAATACTAGAAAGCAAGCCATGAATCTCTCGTACAGAGAGCACAGAGTGAAAGGAGAGATGGAAAGCAAAAGAGTTGTGAGAGGAAAGTAGAGAGGATTCCTCTCACTCTCACTACTTTTACTCTGTCTCACTCTCGACCGGATGGAAAAAGTTGGTTCTTGCGTACTTCATCTCAGTAAGTGAATCAAGTAAAGTAAAAGTAAGGTTGAGAGATGTAGCAAGCAAGCAGTCCACTAACCAACCAACACCACTACTCGGAAAGTCGAGTGAATATTTACAGAGCCAATAATAAAGCCTTGGCACCCTGCTTTCTCTCGCTTCTTCTAGTCACTTATGAGACACACGCTAAAATAGCACGGCTCTTCACTCTTCACCACCACGTACGAACTAAAACGCTGGCTGCTTCTTCTTCCCCCAATCAATATCTGCTGCAGAGTCCGCTAGTGTAAAATTATACCCCCTCAGACCATGTTCCTCTTTCATACCCAAGCCAAGCCACCCTTCTTCTTCCTTTCTCTCACTTTGTCCGATGTCTCCAACTTTCACTTCCTTCTCTCTGCTTCACTTCACTTAACTTGAATCTTAACTCCTCACATGCGACTCCCGACCAAAAGCAAAAAAAGGAGAGACGGACTACATCAGGAGTCGATTATTTTGGTTCTCGGCTTTCTTTCAATGAGTTAATTATCGGTTCATTCTAAATCAGGTAAGTGGCACGGTAATATGCATAATACCATCATCAATACCTACCGTCCTTCCGGATCTTCTTCCTCTCGCTCCCTGCTCTTTGAATTGGTGCATGACTGAATGAATGGAATGAGAAAACCCATTAGGAACAGTTGATTTGAATAATGAGATACAACACACAAGTGTGCAAAAGTGATCTTGTTTGATGAGCATTTGATGAGTGAGGAGCAGCAGGAGAGAATGCAAGTGAATGCATAATTTACTCTGATTTCGTTTCATCCTCATCGACATTATCCACTCCCACACTTTTAAGATCTGGAGCAGAGTCATTATGACTTCCTCTTTATAATGAAATGAAAATCGGCAGATTCCACCAAAGAACAGCAACCTTTGTCTAACTCTAGTGTCCTCTTCATCATCAAACTTCGTCCTCGTATTAAGCAATATCGTTTTATAACATGTCATCATGTCACATGGTTTTGTGTCTTCCTTTCTTTCTTTTTTACCTGCACAGCTATCTAATCTTTGTGCTCTCACTTTTACTTTCTCTCTCGCAATGTCTAACTCAATTATTCTCGCGGAGAAGGAGGGACAAACTTTTTCCAAAGTTTCTTGATTAATGGGGTTTGACTCAATAACGCCAGACATAACATAACACAACAGTCGCCTGGAATGATCGTAATATCTACTTTTCTGAAACTAACTTGAGTCGAAAGGAGTGTTAGGTAATTCAAAGATGATGAAAGAAGAAGCAGATATCAGACATTCTCTTCTCTCTCAGTCATTCGGACGACATTAGGACACGTTACGTTGATGTCTTCTTAATGTGGCTCCTGCATTAGGTAGGTAGGAACACTACACTCGCATGCATCATGGAGAAAGTGGTGGCATTGTGTCCATCGCTTTCATGTCGGATGAAGGCGAAGGAATTTAAGACGAAGAGAAAGTAGAAAGAAGAAAGATGAACACAGGTGCGGACTACTTTCTCATTCTGTGTAAATTCTCATGTCATGTTTGCTTGTAATACATTCACATTCACTTTCTTTCCTTCCCTCTTGCATGAGGCACTCTCATAGAATAGAGCACAATGCATAACAAACAGAACAGACTTTGCTTTCGCCAGAAGTGAAACCACCGGCCGGTAAACAATGAAATATTAAATATGAATCCTAACTGACATCCTACATGCCATGATGGCTAACACAACAGCCAACAGGCAAGGTGGATGGATGACGAGTTAAAGATAAGTTGAGAATTTCATATTTGAGATGTGCGTTCCTCCTCCTGTTTATTTATGTCCAAATTCCACCCAGCTAACTTGGAACTGTTGGTGGGTTGAGGTGAAAGTTGTCTGTTGTCTTCGTCTACTGAAAGAAGGGAGGGAGAAAGTGACGCTGTTGTGCCGTATCTACTTCACTTGAGTTCATTTCAACCCTGTTTATTTATTCCAAATGGAATGGAAACGGACGAACGTCAGGACACTCTAACTCACTCATTCAATGCAAAGACAATTAGTTCTCATTAGTTAATTCTGCAACTGCCAACAAACAAAACAACCAAACTTAAACTTCCTTCAGAGAGAATGTCAAAGAATCTAATTCTGTCCCTCCATCTTACCGTACTTTGTACTTTAGTTAATGCAGAAAACTTATACAAGTGTCACTCTTCCTCTATCTTTCCAAATGTATACCTTTGGCTTATTGCATTAGTGATGAATCAGTCACTCATTGATCCTTAGGATTACAAAGAAGATCCTTTCGAAAGCCAGCAAAATGCCTAAACAAATATTAAGTATGGATTTTAATGCTTCATTTAATTCTCACTCCGTTCTTGGAACTTTTCTCGTCTCATGCAACAAGAAGAAGAGACATAGAGACTCAAAAGCACTAGTGGAATTACCAAGTGACACTGTCATCATCATCCATCATTTTCGTCAACTTTCTTCCCTTCTCGATCCAGAGTGTTCTGATTTCTCACAAGAATGGCTTCTAGAAAGGTTCATTAGTGGAGTTAACACTTAATTGCCATCATGTCATGTAATGAGCGATAAAAGAATTGGCGAGCAAAGTTCCTGTTTGTTAGTCCCATTAGCAGGAATTACTTTACTTGTTGGCTGTCTCAAAGGGCCCCAGATGCTCTTACGTCGATTGTGAATCCCACAAACACAAAGAAGTAGTGTGTTTCGAAAAGGAAAGCATAAAAATGAAGTGAATAGTGTCGGTCTCTTTGGGAAAGTTGAGACAAGCAGTCTAGTTGTTTGTATACCAAATTCAGCAATTATGAAGACTATGCGTTTTTCCCCAATGAATGATTGCTTTTAGTAGGATTTGGCGAAAGGCCATAATATTAAACCTAAGGCCCGTTGCCTAATAATTCTTCCACTCCAACAAAGTTCATTAGACTGCCTTTTAATTAGCCTTTACTTCCTTTTCCTTTCATTAATGCTCAGCATAATTTAATCTGACATGGAAGGATGCCTTGCTTTGTGTCATATAAAACCATTCAAAAATTCATCGTACCCATCCATCTCACACCAACCAACCAACACAAAACACAATGGAAAAATGTAATTACCTGTGAAAATGAGACAGAGAGAGACTCTCATCCATGCTCGAAAGGAATGAATTTACCTTCAAACTTCGTGATGTGATGATGATCATCAGATCAGTTCAGATCAGTTCTTTGCCTTGTTCTATTTCACTTTACGGAATTTTTGACTCTTTAAAAAAAGTCAGTCTGTATTCTAGTCTCACCTCACCTCAAGCATATTATATTATCCACATCTCCTCATTCTCATTACGCTAGACTGAGCCTGGATAATATAATAATGCATGATGCTCCGGGGATGAGAGTGATGTTGCTGCTTTAAAGAGATGACAAGAAGAATGAGATATAAAAAAAGTAGCGTGAAAAATAAGAGCCACATAAAGGAAAGGAAAAAGAAAAGCAAAAATCTCAACTCAACCAGAGCCATGGCATGAAGCATTAAAAAATGAGTAAAAAACTACAAGTTTGTTCGTTCCATGTAGCATTGGGGGGACAGTGCACACACCACCAAGACTCTTAACCACTTTCTCCCATCTCAATAAAACCAACCTTTTGGCTTCTATAAAACATAACACAACCTGACCAAAAAGACCATTGGAAAAGTGAATGTTTCCTTTTTACGAAGGTTGTGAATGGACCGTGGGAACTACCGCGGCTGGTTTGCAAGCACAGGCAGGCAACACACAAACACACACAAATCTTCTTTTTAACAGAGTCAACAGCCTCTATACTTTTTACTTTACTTTGTGAATGTTATAAAATGCAAAAAATGCATTGGAATGAATGTGATTTGTGAGGATTTTTTGTGTACTCGAGAAAATAATAAAATTAAAAAAATCTCAGATCAAACACTTTGGACTTGAGTGCAATAATAATTTTAAAAGATTTTTTAAAAAAACCAAAAGATCCTTCGAATTGGAATTAATTATTATTGTGAAAGTGAAGAAGAAGAAAAGTGCCTAATGTCCAGTCAGATCTGTTTGTGCTTTAGATTTTTATAGAAAGCTGAAAAATTGAAGAAAAAAAGTTTTTACTCGAGTTGTTGATCTGAGAAAAGTAAACAAAACATTTCACCTGGTTTGTGACGTGACACAAATTTTTAATTATTGTGAAAGGAGTGAAAGTGGAATCTTACCGTCATCATCATCCAGTGTCACAGCTTTCTCCGGTCAGAAATCGAAGAAGAGGATGTCTTGATTGGTTTTGTGAGTTGATTGATGGAGGCTGCTTGTTTGATGGTAAGATTTGGATTTTATTTTGGTCAATTGGATGGTCAAAGATTGAAATTGACACATTATTTATTGTTTGCAGAGACACTGTTGACGAGAGGAGACTTGTTGAGGGTGTGAAGAAGGATCGGGGGGTTTGGGATTGTTATATCTTGTATGGAAAAGGTCAAGAAGAAAAGCAGAAGAAATTGACACTCATGGACTCGGGTGGAACGTTGCAGGGCTTACACATGACCGTAGGGACGACCGCAGCAACGGCGGCTGAGATTCAACTTCAAAACGTAGCTCAAATTGCCGGTGGTGGTGACGGTCAGCTTCACGTGCCTAACGTCCTCCTTCTTACCTCTGGGGGTTCCCTACCCCCAGTTGTCCCAACCCCATTGCCTTCCATGACATTTGAAGACGCTAATAAAAGCTGGGACATGTTGCAGTTTCATAGAAAGGCGAGGGATAATGAGAAATACTGTGATGCAGTCCTCCACGTCCATGGTCAACAGTTTTTGTGTCATCGGATCATCCTGGCTGCCAATTCGCCATATTTTGATTCCATTTTTCAATCCAGGATTGCAAATGCAGCAGTCCTTGGGATCAAACAGAGGAACTCCCAGTATTACTCCAAGAATTCTGCCAATGTGTCTAGAGCAGTTATGATGGAGAGTTTAATTGTTGGCTGTACAGAACCAGAAGTGTTTCAAATATTCCTTAACTTTATGTACACAGGAAATGTGACTATTGACAAAAGCAACGTAGCAGAATTGTTAAGACTTTCGAATAATTTTATGGTTGGAAAGTTAAAAGAGTACTGTGCTGAGTACTTGGAACGATTTATCGACGCAGAGAATTGTATTCAAGTTAAAGAGGTTGGGGAAAAGTACAACATCCCTTCGTTAGTGAAGTGCTCCACCCAGTTTGTCCATGTAAGTGTGCTAGTGGCTACCTTCACTTGATTTACAGTTCTACATTTCATTTTACAATCATCTTTTTTACAGACGCATTTAGGAGAAGTCATCAACCATGAGATTATGATGGATCTCTTACCAAAGCAAGTGGAAAGTTTTGTAATGGATAAGGTTAGTAAAGTAATAGCTTAAATGAATTAGGACGGGGGTAACCATAATGCTTTCACTTTTTCAGGGCTTTCAAATATCCCATGAAATTGCTGTGAAGTTTATGAGCAAGTGGGTGTGTCATGATATTCCTTTGCGAGAACGTGACTACAAGCACATGCTAACAAACATTGATTGGAATACGATGGATCACGATACAGTGATTGCTTATGTTGATCAAGAACCTTTGTACGGTTCAAGTGAAAGGTGCTTTTACTATGTGCTACAAAGTCTCGGTGAGAAAGGGATCAGGGTTGACAAGTATGACGAAATTTATCAAGCTTTGCAACAGAGGTTTGGTCAAGTAAGTCGATGCAAGTTTTTACATCTTATGGCAATGGATTAATTGTTTATTGGTACTGTGGAATAGGAACCCGACCAACCTTTAGGTTATGGGGATAATCTCCTCCAGATGGCTTTCAATTCCGCTATGGAAGGTCTCCAGGTACCTTCAGATTCGTCATGGACAGAGGGGAAAGGGAAAAAGACAAACGATGAAAATGAAGCCCGTCGTGCAACAAAACCAAAGAGTAAGACATTTCAATTGGTCACAAGGCACAACTGCATAATTACCTTTCTTTGTTATCTTTATTGCAGATCTTACTCTGGAACAGAGACGAAAAAAGGTACTGAAAAGAGTGCATCGTAATAGAGCAGTGAAACGATGGGTAGTGATGCGCTTGGATCGTCCAAAGAATAAGAATTTAGCTGGCAATGAGATGGTGGCTGATTCCAGTGGTGACGAAGAATGTGACCCAACCCAGGCACAAGAAGGTTACCACTGTCACATGTGTCCTTATACTGCAAAGAAGATTTCACGGTTGGAGAGACATTTAGCCTGTATACACGCCCACGATGTCACATATCGCTGCTCTGAATGTGGTTTCACGTGTAAATGGAATCGCGAATATTTTCTTCATATGAAGTCCCATTTTGATGGACCCCCGTACAAATGTTTGAATTGTGAATTCACCGCAAGCAAGATCGGAGCATTAATAAGTCATAGGATATCCCACTTAGACCTCAAGCCTTATCACTGCAATGAGTGTGATTTTAAATCAAGATCAAAGGCCAACCTGGCTGTCCATGTCAAGATACATAATAACGAGAAGCCTTACCGATGTACGAGTGCAACACTCAATCATTTTTCTTTGAAAATGGAATTTTATATTTTTGTTTTCCTTTCAGGTAATATATGTGGCCGTAACTTTGCTTCAAAAAATTCCCTCGACCAACATGCTGTAGGACATAACACGGATAAAACTTACTCCTGCACCCAATGTCCCTTCTCCACCAAATATCTTAACCACTTCACAAACCATAAGAAAACACATCACGTTCAGTCTGGAAAGAAACAAAAAGGTATCAATCAAGCTGAATAAAAATACTCAAGTATTCGCAATGACGATTTTGATTTTAAATTTTGTACAGAACTGTATAGATGTTCAGACTCGCAGTGCAAATATACTACCTCTAAAAAATCTCAACTTGGTATGTGCACACCTACCTATTCTTTTTATTCAATCAACTTGCTTCATGGACAATTTTTTCTTAGAATCCCACATGCGATCCCATGCAGGAGTCCGTCCTCATGTTTGCAGCATCTGCGGCCGCAGGTTCCTTGAAAAGTCGCACTTAGTGAGACATGAAAGGATACATTTCAATGAACGTCCATTCAAATGCGAAGAGTGTGATTACGCTTCCACTAGACGGGATAAATTGAAGGAGCACAAAAACAGACATCACGGAGCTAATGCTTCAGCTAAATCTCCTTACAAGCCAAGGCCTCATAAAGCGAAGAACAACGGTGCTCAAGTACAAGTATCACCGGGTACGCCCACATCTTCTCAACCCCCATTGGTTTATGCAAAAAAGTCCCCTGCTCGAAAGCAACAGGTTAGTAATGGCACACTTCACACATTTCCTCTATTTTATTGTTGTATTTAATTTTCTATTTTGGCCATGCAGAACACTCCTAGCAAAGGCACATCACATTCGCAAGCAAACACCAATCAAACCCAACAGACTGTAACTACAAATCAACAACATGAAACAAATGGGACTGTCATATCAGGAGCTGATGGCGAACTGGAATTCATTATTCCACATGGGAGTACAATATCAGGAATAACAACTAGCGATGGTGGTACTTCACAACAGACATTTGCTGCACAAATATCGCAGGCTGCTGGTATCGATTTGCAGCAGATTGCAAACAGTGGGGGTATTGTTCAACTTCGACCCTATCAACCCGTAAGTTCTCGGTTTCAATTTTTGAAAAGTCCTCGTACACCTCTGGAAAGCAATTGTAATCAATTTTTGCTTCTGGGTCCGCTTCATCATGTTTGAGGGGAATAATGACTCTAACCTTCTTTTTAGGTGGCTTCTGCCTCTAGTGTCTCGCTGTCTTCTTCTATTTCCAATTCCACTGCTGTCTCGAATAGTCAAACTCTATCCATCCCTCACAGCGCAGTAGACGTCTCTGCATCCTCTGTCCTAAACGCTGGCACTGCTCTTATGGCTATCCAACCTTCGCAGCAAGCCTCGATGTCGGGGGATCAGCAAACTCAGTTCAAGCTTATTCAACGCAAACCAGGGACAGTTGACCTAGGGGGGAGAAAATTAACCAAGTCTCGATTAATTTTGGTACAGCAGGCCAAGCCTACGGACACGATTCAGGTGGCGCAAACCCTAGCTTCGTTTCAAGGTGGCCTTTCAACCCAAGATCTTCAACGCACCCTTATCAAGCTGGATGATTTCCAAGCGCATAATCTACTCAGTGGGACAACATCAATTAAGCTAGAGGATTTAGCAGGAGTGCAATCTGGACAAAGTCTGACAGTCACGCAGGTTGTGTTTAAATGAAAAGCAAATCCTTGCAGTTAAAGTTAACTAGATTTCTTCTCAAATAGGCAATGCCGGGTGGCACAAGAGGGACAACGACTATGGTGTTGGACGCAGCACAGTTTCAGCAACTTCAGCGAGGCATTCCAATCGCAATCACTTCCTCAGTACCCATCTCCAGCAGTTCCACCCAAATACAAGCTGCTGTTTCCCAGTCTTCGTCGGCGCAAAGTGCGACAGTTATACAAGGAGACAGTACAAATCAACGACAGAGCAATAACCAGCATGGAAATCCTACAGACTTCGCTGCTGGTATTGGTAACCTCTTTTGTTGAATCATGATGTTATACGTAAGGAACAAAAGATTTTAATAATTCCCTACCCACTGTTTTTTGGGAGAGGCAAAAATATGCTTTATTTATTGGTACTCTTTCTGTACAATTGTTTTTATTGTGTCTATATTAACTATAGTTGACCTATGTAAAGTTGACCAAGACCTTTGAATACTAATAATAATTAGGATGGATATATTTTTGCAACACTTTGGCGAATAAAGCTATACACACACTCACTCTACATCATTCTGGGTCGTATTTGTCTAAACTTAATAAACTAACCCCACTGCGTCACAGATTACCAATCAGAGATTAGATAATTGCACTTTTAGATATCGATATGAACTTATGCCACTTTTCTCCACACTACACAATTTGCCAATGTGACTCCCAGGACATTGGATTGCTTCGCTTGACTATAGTCGAAAATGTCGGACCCCACAAATTCCAGAGTCGTAGCATTAGAAAAATACAAGTACGAAATATGCCAAAAAGTTAAATTTTGTGACATCTCTCATCACCTCCTGTCATCCGAGTACTTTTCTAAAGAAGACTGTTTTGAAATCTGCTCCCTGCCAGTTACCATTCAAATGGATCTCTGTTTCCAGAAGTTGGTTCAACTCATGTCTCAAATGTAATTACCTTCTTGACCGTTTTGCTCTAACGAATGTACTGGCTATCCTGATTGATTTCAACAGAGAATGCAACGATGATGACACTACCAGTTTCAAAAGCGTCAAAAAAGGAAGTACAGACGCGTGGGTCATTTTCCTAAGGGCTCTGAACGTCCAGCATTCCAATCTCACAGTAAAATTAGACTCTCAACTCCACAAGATTTGTAAGACAGTTGACCAAATCTATACAACCATTCTAAAGACTTCTTTAGGTAGCAAGAAAGACAAGACCAGGAAACTCAGGAAAGAGGATATAGGATCTCCAATGAATTTCAAACATGTCAAACACATAGGTCACATTTCCGGACTGAAAGAAGCTTTTACGACGAGGAACTGGTCTCTACGATCCAACTCCTCTTTCGCATCAGTTCAACAGGACCCCTACGCAGGGATGGCAGAGGAGGATAAGGAAGTCCTTCAAGCCTTTTTGAAGAAAGCAGGAGTGACGGACTTACATCTACGCCATGTTGGAGCAAGGAAACTGATTTTAGAGTAAAAAATGATTGATTGATATCCATTCGTTTTATTTGCACCTTTTGTCTCTTCCAGCTTTATAGAAAAGAGTGGAGGAATGGATGCTATCAAGCAAGAAATGTGTACGGGTTCTGAATCCAAGCCTGGAACCTTGACATCCACACTAAAGCCTGACCCTTCCACCTCCACTTCTGCTTTATCCCCTATTGTCAAAATTCGTCCTAGCATAATTGCAATTGTAAAGAAATAAATAACAATCGTTGTTACATAAATCCCGTTCTGTCATCGCATAATGTCACCTTCTTTCATGTCATGTTGTTACATAACACATGAATTGAATTCTAAGGCTTGATTGATTGAGATTAGATAAGTGGGAGCAGGAGAAAGCTGTTTCCTTCCTGCCTTCCATGATGCCACTTGCATGCAACCCTTTGTCTCACTTTCCTCATACTTTCTCCCCATCTGTTCGAATCAAACAGCAGGAGGAATTTTTCTCAATGTCGTCGTGAGACTTTTACTAAGCCTATGCAATATTAATGCATTATTTGGTGCTTAGGGCCTTTATATTTGCATGACATATGGCGACGTGAGCCTCATTCATT
>JAQIWU010000601.1:0-23958 GCA_034696445.1 Isotomiella minor
GGCTCGTTTTCACCATCATCACCATCTCCACAAGCCGTCTTTTCTACTGCACTTTCTTCGGGCTCGTTTTCCCCACTTTCTCCAGCAACGGCCTTTTCTTCCGCACTTTCTTCAGGCTCCTTTTCACTTCTTTCTCCAGAAACGGCTTTTTCTTCCGTCTCTTCAACCACACTTACTTCAGCCTCCTCTTCAATACATTTTCCAACAACGGCCTTTTCTTCCGCACTTTCTTCCATCTTTTCTTCTTCACTTTCTTCTGGCTCGTTTTCACCATCATCACCATCTCCACAAGCCGTCTTTTCTACTGCACTTTCTTCGGGCTCGTTTTCCCCACTCTCTCCAGCAATGGCCATTTCTTCCGCACTTTCTTCAGGCTCCTTTTCACTTCTTTCTCCAGAAAGGGCTTTTTCTTCCGTCTTTTCAACCACACTTACTTCAGCCTCCACTTCAAGACATTTTCCAACAACGGCCTTTTCTTCCGCACTTTCTTCAGAAGCCGCACTTTCTTCCATCTTTTCTTCTTCACTTTCTTCTGGCTCGTCTTCACCATCACCACCATCTTCAGAAGCCGTCTTTTCTACTGCACTTTCTTCGGGCTCGTTTTTCAGACTTTCTCCAGCAACGGCCTCTTCTTCAGGCTCCTTTTCACTTCTTTCTCCAGAAACGGCTTTTTCTTCCGTCTTTTCAACCACACTTACTTCAGCCTCCTCTTCAATACATTTTCCAACAACGGCCTTTTCTTCCGCACTTTCTCCAGAAGCCGCACTTTCTTCCATCTTTTCTTCTTCACTTTCTTCAGGCTCGTCTTCACCACCACTTTTTCCTGTAGCGGCATTTTGTTCCATCTTTGCTTCTTCACTTTCTTCTGGCTCCCCTTCATCACCATCTCCAGAAGCTGCCTTTACTCCCGTCTTTTCTGCGACACTTGCTTCAGGCTCCACTTTATCACTTTTTCCAACAACGGCCCTCTCTTCCGCACTTTCTTCAGAAGCCGCACTTTCTTCCATCTTTTCTTCTGGCTCCCCTTCATCACCATCTCCAGAAGCTGCCTTTACTCCCGTCTTTTCTACGAAACTTGCTTCAGGCTCCACTTTATCACTTTTTCCTGAAAGGGCTTTTTCTTCTTCACTTTTTTCAGGCTCCCCTCCACCACTTTCTTCTACAGGAACCACCACAAACTTTCCTTCAACCCTTGCTTCCATTTTAAAAAACTTTCTTTCTTATCTTTTTGCCTGCAGCAATTTATTCCTTTTCCTCCGCACTTCCTTCTTCCTTCCTTCCGTAATGACGAGTGTGAGTGTGTGAGTGAGCACGCACTTTTCTTTCCTCACCTCTCAAATCAAATTGTGCGGAACTATGTTCTGCCTTGTTGAAGGCCTTGCCACCAGAGGTCCTCACCTGTCCTTCTCCCACTTGCTTGACTGACTGCTGGGGCTAGGATTTGAGGCCCTATGGTTTTTTTTTTGACTTTTTCAATTTTATGTTGTCCGTCCTCCGCTCCGCCTCCTTCTCATTAAATCAGTTAACGTCAACTTTGAATGAGTGATGGACGAGGTTGACTTGTTGTTGGCAGAGCTATAAAATGGGATGATGAAAGGATTCTTCTTCAAAATGTTCCACACTCCCTTGCAATTATTATAAATGACTAAAACATTAAATTTAGAATGGAATGCAATGCAATGAGCCTCCTTTGTTTCAGTCAACTCATTGCTGAGCAGAAAACGGTCAGACTTCACTTGAGCGATGGTAGAGGTTTTTCGATGGGGCAGGCTGAGACAAGTCACATGGGCTAAAAGAGAGGCAAGATTGACACAGCCGTCGTCGTCATCAGTTTTATCCACTCGTCTCGTCATCGTCGTGTCTTTTTGTCCTCTCGTCGTCGGTAACTGCTCAAGCTTTTAATTAAATCTTTATCGAGTCAGAGTCGGATATACGCTGCGGAGGTGATCTCAATTCAACAAGATTTCATTCATAGTCGTCTGCGGAAGTAAGGCAGTTTTCAAACCAAATTTTTGTTACCAAATCTTTAATTTTGAAATTTTGTGTTCAAGGTGGTAGAAGAAAACATCGAGTTCCCGTGTACATTATTTATTTGCTTTGAGTCAGCCTTGTGGGAGTCATCATCATCATGAGCACTGTGGACAGCACCAACATTTCTCTTAAGGAGAACACCAGCTCCAAGACCCCTCACGCAGGGTCGGGAGGGGACTCGTCATCCGGTGGTAGTGGCGGCGGTGGTGGGAATCCAGGGGTGAAGGATTCGAGTTCCGGAGTTCTTGCGACCAAGTCGGGATTGGGGAGCAAAGTGGGGGCAGGGTTGGGAGGTGCCACAGGCTACCTCGCCAATGGGAGTGCTGTGAATGTACCGGTTTTGAAGGTACATACTTATTTGATTATGATAAGCTGTGGGGCACTTCAATTCATGTCTCTTCCTTGTCAGGTCCAACTGCGTGATGACATTCGACGTGTTCCAATTCATAACGAAGACATCACGTATGATGAGCTGCTCGTCATGTTGGAAAGAATGTTTCGTGGTCAACTGAAATCTGATGATGACATCGTCATCAAATACAAAGATGAGGGTAAGCCAAGTGTTTGATTGTTTAGTTTTGTATTCAAAAAATGTAACTAATCGTTTACATTTAGATGGCGACATGATAAGCATTCAAGATTCTTCGGATTTGACATTTGCTATTCAATCCTGCCGTGTTCTAAAGCTGCGCCTTTACTTCAAGAAGGACGAAGGGAAAAATGTGTTGGTAAAGGAGTTACCAGTTGGGATGATGCGTTCAGAACTAAGGGAACTGCGAGATAGAATCAATCGCATGCTTGATTTGTTGGAAGTTGAGACTGAGCGTAAGGTAACGACTGTGTTAACCTAAATTGGCATCATTTATAGTAACATTGGTCACCAAACTTTTAAAGGTAACTGCTGATGCCGCCGGCGTCCAGGGGGGCAAAACTGCAGACGTGAAGGCTGCCGCTGGCACTGCTCCTGCTGGAGCCACAGCAGCTATGGGCAGAGAATTTGATCCATTGCATCGAACTGTTTCACCAAAGGTGAGTCCCTCTGTGCAGCATACAAAAACTAATGGACAGTAAAGTTGTATTGTAAAAGATAATGGTATTTAACGAATGTCTGTCTGTAATGGTAGCCACCAGAAACTCAACAAAAGATGAGTCAACCAATGACATACAGTGGACCTCCATCGGTGCAAACTCAACAGCCGCAATCAGCGTACAATGGACCACAATCTATGCAAAGTCAACAGCAACAACCGCCCACTTTGCGACAACAACCTCAAGGAGCCGCAGGGGTGGAGGCGCCACCTTCAGTGCCATCAGCACCGTTTGTGCAATCACAGCCACCAAAGCTGTCACAACCTTCATCGCAAGCTTATCAACAGCAACCGTACGGCCAGTCACCAGCTCCTACTGCCCCTCAATCTACGTCACAAACTAATCTACAACAAGTAGGAGGGTATCCCACTGCGTCCACGCCCAGTAGTGTTGGCTATGCATACAACATGGGATCAGCCCCTCCAGCATACAATCAGTACAACACTATGCCACCACCACAACCTGGCACTTTCACGCCTCAATCTCGACCAAGCGTGGGCTCCGCGCCTATGATGGGACCTCCTGCACCTCCACCAACCCAAGGGCAGCAGGGTCACTATCAGCAGCAGCCCCAGGCTTTTCAACCAGCACCACAGTCTGTCCAACAACAACAATATCCTCCACCCCCTCAGCCTAATCAGCAACAGCAACAATACGCTGCTTACGCTCCTCCCCCTCCTCCAGCTGGAGGTATGGCTGGACCTAACAATCCTTACTCTCGCGCTCCCCCTGCTACTGGGTACAAACAACAGTGAAAATCTTTCTGAGTTGCTGAGATTGCCTTACTACAATTTCCAAATGTCAAAATTCTACTACTACTATCTGAGCTCATCCTGCTATTTGCATACTTTTATTTCTAAGAATGGGTAAAATCCCTCTTCATTACGAAAACAATGTACATCCATCAGTCAGTTTCAATCTACGATAGCTTTATTTTTTGCCCATTGCCGGAGAGAATTGAGTTTTCGTAAAAGAACTATGTCATTATCTATAAAATACCATAAATATCTTCATTGCTAAATTACAAACATGTTCTTCCAGCGAGGTGAATGGATGAAATGTAGAATAAAAACGATTTGATTTAAATGGATGTGTGACTGTGTAAATTTTATTGGTACAAAAGTATTCGGAACAAACAAAGTTGAAAAACTTACGAAAATAAATCTTCATAACAATTATTATTAGTATTGTTTCCTGAACGTAGACAATGCATAGAAGTTTTTGGTATTGTTCTTTCTTTGAAAAGTTCAACAGTTAGGTACCTACATTAGTAGCGTACTGAAGATAGTGAAAAGAAGACGAGGGTTTCTATTTTAGTTTCCGCTCAGTAGGCACTTCTAGCGGTGCATTCACAGCTCGATAAAGTACGTAAAGTGGAATTAACATCGCAAAGGCTCCAATTCCATATGCAACAGTTGGTCCAAAGCACCAAAAAATTGAGGATGCTACAATAGGCCCAAATCCACGAGCAAAGGCACCCAATGACCGAAAAATACCCAAAGCCGTTCCTCGTTCGTTCATAATTGGTACTCTCGAAGTAGCGATTGAGGTCAAAGTGGGGCCACAGATAGCAGATCCTGCAGAATAATGCAGCGTTATTAGCAAAATCTAAAAGTGTATTAAATGTCGTGACTGAAATCCATACCGACAGAATAACAAAATAATCCGAGTGCCAGTGATGCTATGTCATTGCAGAAACCAAGAATGAGGAACGCAGGAACCATGAAAAGCATCCCCGTCATCGCTGCAGAGTTCTCCATTTCCGGTTTTAAGCGTCTCGTGATAGTTCCTTGCAAAAAAGCCATACTGACTCCAAGTAAGGTAAACATTTTCCCCTGTTCCATGGGAGTGAACCTTAATGTAGGTTACACATGAATTATGAAGCATACAATCACATAATCTTATCAAAATAAGTAGTTTCTTACTTGAACTTTGCCTGTGTCAAGAAGGTTAGGGTGAACTCGAGCCCACTGTATACAAAAATATAGAGAAAATAGGCAAGACCAATAGGGCGAAGTTGTTCTCCCACTGATACAGATTTAAATCCAAACAAATGAGGAGGCCATGTGTAGGACACAATATGTGCAACATCCAACCGATTGGCGTTCACAGAGTATTGCTGTAACAAAGATCAAAAATTAATTAGACATAACTTCCATTTAGCCCAAAAGTGAAAGTAACAAAAAATAATACAGGGTGTAACGTTTCCTCCAAATAAAACCAAACAATTAAGAAAGATGTAGCTGTAAGGCAAATACATGCCACTGCTGGAATAGAGTAGTTTCCAGAACGCGCAAAATAGGCACCAATGGCAGGACCTACAGTCATCACCAGCATTTTGTACAATTGAAATTTCATGTAATAAAAAAGGGACTCGTACCAACAACAAATCCGACTGAAAATGCAATGCCAATAAAGGCCATTCCTTTGGGTCTCATCTCCTTGGGGCAGTCATCGGACACAATTGTGGTAGATATTGAAACATTTGCCCTGGACAGTCCTCCAATTACACGAGACCAAATGAAGGTTGGAAATGTCGCAGCAAATAGCCACATGACGTGAGAAGCCAATATCCCAATCTACAATAAATAAACAACGCCATTTAACGTACAAATTGATTCTCTCCTTGAATCCCAATGCTTCTTACCAAACATAACAACAGAGCCTTTTTTCTACCATAGACGTCGGAAAATGCCCCCATAATTGGAGCTGATATGAACTGGAGCAGGCAGAACAAGGACCCTAAAATCCCTCCCATTAGCACCGTCTCAGACTGACCGGCAGGAGCCCCGATCAGAACGCCCAACTTCCTGGTGTACTCTGCAAATGTGGCGTAGGTCCCACTGTCATCATGCTCCTTGTAGTACTGGAGAATGGAAGGGAATAACGGAAGTATAATGGTGAATCCAATGAGATCAATTAGTAGCGAGATCACAGTAACCACCATCGGCCTCATCGGCTTGGGTTTTTGCACAGTTTCGTTCTCTCCCATCCTGTAACACACAAACAAGCAGATGAAGATGGGGTAAATTGAATATACAACTCCAGAACCATTTTATCAGTTAAAAGTTGGTAAAGCAAATATATATGTAGTACAAAAAAAACACTAACTTGTCCGTCGTCCCAAAACTAATCCCCAATTGTTATAAGGATCCAGTCAAATAAATCAAAACCTTATGCACATCCCTGCACCAAATTACCCTGATGGATGACACAATAAATGATATTGAAAATATGAAATGAGAAAAGAAAGTGTCTATGTCAAATGGGCCTCCACCTTCGTCATTCAATAATAAGATTCTAACAACAATGCAATTTAAAATACAGAGACGAGATTGCATTTTGCCTGCAAGAAGCATTTTACTATTGGCTAAACCATAACGGTGCTAATGCTAAACGCAGCTGGCTTACGTTTTCTTCTTCAAAGTGAAATTACGTAGACCTCAAGACGAATAGTCGAATTTCATGCTTTTAACCTATTCGCTATGTTGCTGATATGCTGTAAACTTGCAGCTATCCTGTTATCGAGGTTGCAAAATAGGCAAGAGAATTATAGGGCAGAGGCACAACGTGAAACGCACTCTGAATGAATGAGTGAACCAAATCTGAATGTGCAAAATTTTGAAAATCTAGCTAAATTGGACGACTCACTAAAAATAATGTCTCAATTTTTATGGAACATGTACAGCTTGCAAAACACTTGGATTATAAAGCCATGAGCGTGTCCTTTGTGAATACTTTATAGAGAAACTGTAGAGGTAGAAATTGCATTGCAATACTCCAACTTCATGCAAAGTGTTTGAGAACAAAGGACCTTTGACCTTTACAACAGTAGGAAACGATGGTCCAAGAACACGCCGCGTTGTCACCCTTGCAAAAAACACCCTGCACTGACAACTCTCTCCAAAAAAGAAGCCGGCTGCACTGCGGGGCAATGAGAGACAATTACAAACCCTTTTTGCAGGCCACAAAAGGGACTTGTGTATAAAAGTATCATCAATCTCACAACCAGTCAAGGACCAAGTCACTTGAACACATTTTTTGATTTAAGGCAGTTTCAATAATTAGTGACAAACCAGAAACAACGACTATACGAGTCTGCGGAGAAACCATATTTTTCTAGAACTTTGTCACTTTAACTTATCACCTGTCAGGGATTAAGCTTTGGTTGTCTGACATGTTTGATGACCCTTGATGAGCAGAGTATCACTGATAAGTAAAAAGTTCCAGACTAAAATCAAATCAAGTCTCACATGACCTTGGATGGAAACATGAAAGACAGATATATCTATATGTACTTCCAATTCCACTGAGCCTCTGATGAAGATGACATGAACAACGTCGTTAATTGAGTTAATTTACTTATAGTACAAGCCAATGTCAATTCCGCAATTACAAAATACTTACCTTGAATTGACTGGCCTTTGTACGCCTTTGCATAAATCCAATGAACTCCAGACTGACATTGGTCAGTTCAGGTCAGTTGACCCTTGGCACCCCTGTAGTCTACCTCCCTTCCTTATTCCTTGGTGCAAGATAGTAGCTGTCACTGCAGGATTTTGTGAAAAGAGACGATAAGCAAAATCTCGGAACCAAAACAAAGGATGAGGCGAAGGACAGAGGGGACGGCCTATAATAGACAAGTTAAACAACCAATTTAAAAAAGGTTTGGATCTATGACCTCTTAAATAAAGAATGACATGCCGAACCTTTTGTATTTATTTTTTTGTTGAGTTTGAGAGACGAGTCTGACAGGCAAGTAAAAAGGTCTCATTCGGTTGAGATGGTTCGGGTTTTGATCAGACTCCCGCTTTCACCCGCAAGTCAAGATATTCTCCTGTTTACCTCCGTTTCTTCACATGCTTCTTCATCCACTCCCCTCGTCTTTCTTCATTCATTCGGGCGATATATTAATACCTCACCTTTTGCCAGGCACGTGTCCTTCTTTCCAATCAATCACAAATTTTAATTTGTCCATCAATACAACAAAAATATTCAAATCACATTCTTCTTCGTCGCGGATGAACCCACGACGAGTGTAGCAATAATAGTCAAACTACAGTCAGTCAGTCTACACACTGCTCTCATCAGGTGAGTCGTGGAAAAGATTTCAAAATTTTGGAAAAGTCCTTTTGATTAGGTCTTGTCCTCTTTTGAAATAGCGTCGAAGAGAACTTGTCTTACAGCAGGTTTATTATTTGTTTTTCAGTGTCTGGTTGGTTCGTGTCTCCTCTTTGGATGGATAGTCGCTGGAAGGATCTAGTCGTCAAGTATTATTTTGGTAAGCACTTTTGCTCCAGTTGTTCACTTCACAGGGTCAGACTGGGACGACATATCTCCTCCCAGTTGGGGTTTCCTATTGTAGTAATTGACGACTGTTTTTTATGGGGTTCGGTTTTTAGGTTGGGTTTCTCTTGAACGTTCAGGATTGTACGCTCAATGAACACGGGGAAGCGACAGTTAGCCAAAAATCGATGGAGCCTTTTGCAAAAAGCTATAATAAACAAGCGAATACCAGAGCCTAAGGACAACCCAGTGTCTAAGCGAGTTTTCGAAAAGTTTACCAATCTTGTGGACTGGACCTCCGAGGAAGCGACGGGGAAGATCTCGGTTGAAATTAAGGTGGAAAGACCTGAGCTCAATAAGATTGTTTCCTCCTACCACTCATCCTTACTCTCGTCAAATAACAACGGGGACAACGATCGAAACACATTTCACGTGACCGTCTATCGAAATAACCAGTGCACCACTTTGGACATTGATGAGCTACGTGGGTACGACAAGACGGGGAGGATCTGCATTTGGCCTGCGGAACAAATACTAGCTTACTGGTGCCTCAAAAATTCACATTTGTTTGAAGGGAAAACTGTCATTGAGATTGGTGGGGGATTTCATTGTTTGGCTGGCATTGCTATTGCCAAATACATCAAAGGTAAGAGTTGTATGATTAATAATTGTGTGTGAGACCTTACAATTATGACTAAACTTGGGCTACGTTTATTCTAGCAAACGAAGTGGTTCTGACGGACGGTGACCCTGCCAATTTGGACGCAATAAGAAAGAGCCTTCATAACAATTCATTCTTGGCGAATTTCGTTTCAGCAACACTCCTGCATTGGGACGGTTACGCAACTCAAGAATTGGAAGGCAGGTTTGATCAAGTCATTGCTGCGGACGTTGTTTACGAGTCCGGTGTTTTTGACTCCCTTATAAAAACAGTTTCAAAGGTACCAACGCTCTTTACAAGTTGGTTTTTGAAGTTCATATCTAATTATTCTCTGCTTTATTCATTAGTTACTCAAGCCGGGAGGGCAATTTATACTTTATAATCCTACCCGAGACGCCAAATTGTTGCAGTTGATTGATTCTGCAAAGCAAAGCGAACTTTTTCACGAGATTGAGACATCCGAAAACTTTGACAATCATATCACGGCAGTGGGGGAATTATTGCGGAAGTCTGACTCGAGCTTCAATAAAGATTGGCATTATCCCATTCAAGTGATATTTTATAAATAGTAACAATGGCGGACTACTGGAAATGTGAGTAACTTTTCTAACGCTTGTACCTAACCCATAATCATTCTTGAATTTTTATGCAGCTCAAAATAAGAAGTGGTGCGAATCCTGCAAATGTTGGCTGACGGACAACAAATCGGTACACTAGCAGTTTTTGGTCCAATTTAGTGACGCTGTATGTTTTCCGTTTAAATTTTAGAGTGTGGCATTTCACGAAAATGGGAACCGTCATAAAATGAATGTTCAACAAAGACTCTGGGATATTCAAAAGAAGAACAAGACAGATATGAAAGCGGAAAGGAAATTGGGAAATGAAATGCGCAAAATTGAGATGGTAAAGCAATAAATTTAGCAGCATTAGTAAGATGGGAAGTAAAGTACAACGTGATGATGAACGTTTAGGCGGCAGCAGCAGCGTCACAAAAGGATATGCTGGAGAATCCTGATGTCTCAATGAAAATTCAAACGTATCGTAAAATGCTCAAAGAAGAGGGAGGAGGCGCTTTGGATGAGAGCACATCACCAAGTAAAAAATTGGGACAACCAACAATAGTGCATCGCAGTGAAAAACAGAAGAAAGCAGACGACCACTTTCTTGCAGATATGAAGAAAGCAAAGGAGAAAAGCTATCGTCGTGAAGGTGGTTGGGAATTGCCCACATCGAGGTATGTACAATATCAATGACGTCTATCTGCCGCAAATCTGACTGGAAATATTTTTCTTTATTCACTACAGTAAGCTGGGAAGTCACTTTCTGCAACTGCCGTCTAAAAGTTCGAAACCTGCTGGACTGTCTCTTCAGTTAAGTTTGAAACGAGACGAAGAAAAGCCGGTGGTGTTTGGTGAGAAAAGAGCTGTATCTGCAGAGTCTACCTCAACAACGACCGTCAAGGCTGAAAGCAGCGACGTATTATTCAAAAAACGTAGATTGAACAAGGGGAGTATGCGGCAAAGAGACGAATCAGATACTTAAGTCAAATTAGACGATTTATCTAATTTTTTAAAAAAATGTGTGATATTATGTTGCCACCACCGAATAGCTGCTGCTGCTAGTTTCTTTTTGTCGTCCGACAATTTAATAATAATGATTAAAAACTTGGGTCATCTCACAAAACACAAATGGTGGGACGTGTCTTCAATTGTATGGTAGCTTACCTTCATAGTATAAGTAAGTAGCAATTTGTATATCCACACGCTCATGGTTTTTGTAATTAGCTCGTTTTTTGTTTTATACAATTTGAACAAGTACCAAATGTACACATCATCTTGCACAGAGTTTATAAAAATTGCCTGTACATATTAACTGGGTATAATGTAAAAACGATGAGAGGAGCAAATCAATACGATGCCTTTTGTGATGACTATAATGCATAATGGGTACAGATCAGCAGAAAGTAGTGACGTAATTGTTGGTAAGAAATTACTAGTGAGATAAAAAAAAATACTTGAAAGCAAGTTAGTCAGAATCACTGACTTTGTTGATTAAGTATAAGCAATTGTCTAATTAAACAAATTAATTGACTTTTGCGTTTCGTATGAAAATATAGCATACTTAGTTGTAGAGAATACAGAGATTGTCATTGCTCCAAACAATTGTTTCTAGATATTTCCCACCCAACAAATTTAGTTATAAACAATTTTTAACATTTTGTTCAGAATAAACAGAGACTGGCTCTTTTCCTTTGGTGAGCTTTAAATGCCGATTTTGTTTTTGCACTCACGTTTGAATTTTTACCCGATTTCATCTTTCAACGCCACAAGCGTTTCCTGATGTTGATGAAGGGATGCAACCTTTTGTCCTGCTTTCAAACTCTTTCACTCAAGTCAATCTCAAGAAATTCAAGTGGGATGGAAAAATATTTCATAGTTTTGCAATACATGGTGACAAGAGGAATTGGGGGAGATTAATACTGTCTTGTACAAAATTGACTAGAAGTGAGGAAGTATGGGGGTGAGTTAATTAATTTTTTTAAGTTCAAAAGCGGCAAGGCTTTCACATGACATGTCGTCGTCACAGAAAATCTCTGCTTCAAAAATTGAGGTCAAACGGTTAGGTATATTCTATTTCTTGTTTCCACCATCCTTCATCCGGGAGGTGGCAACTGTATAGGAATAGTCCCTCCGAATATTGAAATTGAATTAAATTCCGAGTGCTTTTTTGCTCCTCGTACTTTCCATTCCGACTTTTTCTTTACGTACCTTCTCCAAAATGTACCCCCCAAATTAAGCACATTACATTGACAAGGGAGAATGCCAATGGCATTTCCTCATTCTGCGCCTTTTTGGAAATGTTTAGGGATCAAAGATGTCTTTCATCTCTTCATCTCATCGCATCATAATTGTGCTTTCTTTTCAGACGCAACCGAAACATGCATTTCAATTATAAGCATGCTAAAATTAAAGTGGACAATCATAAATTTTTATCTGGAACATACAAGAAAGGGCAAATCTTGCAAATAACCCTTTCCTAATCTTTCCCAAGGTTCTCTCTCTCTCAAATTAAAGGAGCTTTTTCATTTTTGCTTGGTTCATTGTGTTTGTGTTGTAGGAAAGGATCGATTGGCTCATCTTTCCCATTTTGCATTTAACACTTTTCCTTTTACCTCTTCTGGTGTAGGCCTTCTACATTCATGATGGCAGAGAGAGTATCAACTTTTATTCTATAATATGTCAATCAAGATGAGAAAAGAAAAATCCACTTAATGAACTTCTTGGAGCTTAAGTACTTGGGCACAATAGGGGAAGAAGAGAGGAAGCAAATTGTGCTAACTATGCAAATTTGATTGACTCTCATGAAAGGGTCTCGTGTAAATACGAACACGGAGGTTTCACACTTACACAAGAAGGTGGGATAGGAAGTGAATGTCTCAGCTAATTATAAATTATGGAAAAACTGCTACGGCCTATTCAATAGGGCTGGTTTCGGGGGCGGATTGAGACAGAAGCAACTTTCTGTTTGAAGACTTCCTATTATCTCGATTACTCTTTTTTGAAATTGAAATGAAAGGGGTCAATGCGATTTAGGAGTAAACTGGGATTAGGAGATGTTGATTCGAGAGAATATGCTTACTGGCAGGCAGTGGACACACAACAGTGAAAGTGACATTGTTCCACCACTCGTGCCATCACTTTCACCACCATCAATATCCCATTTTTCATGGAGGAGAGAAGACTTTTGCCAGCGTCTCATCAAATTCTTTACTCCAGTGTCCTACTCGCCTCCTTCAGTTGCAGACTGTCCTCCTGCGTCATTTACCAGAACAGAACTGAGGTCACTTAGGGGACCATTTCGAACTCCTACATTTGGCAAACAATTTGGAAGCTTGTTAGTTAGTATTATCCATTTTTTTGGGATTCTGACTATCGTCGTACTTTCATGTCATTTTCTTGTACATAAACCATAAACTTTTGGACCTACGTGGGGAAACGTTTTCACTGAAATGGAGCCCAAGACCAAGGACGCTCGCGCTACGTAAGTACTTACAATTAGTTGCCACATTTCTGACCTTCTTCAAAACTTTTGTTCGTTAAAGAAGTTTACAATCAACTTTGCAATCACGAATTCAAATTCATAACTACTTTTGTGAACCAGGAAATTGCATTTTGAGATCACACTTCTAAGTTGTCTTGTCTTTGAATCTTGTTGTCACATCCAAATCATTAGCTTTATTCCAGCAGATATACGAATGCTCACTGATTTGAATTACTCAAGTGGGGAAAGTGCAAGATGGTATCATCAGAATGAGGAACAAAAGGATTAAACCAAACACTACATAATTTACTTCTACACTGTCCCAAAGTGAGAGTAAAAAGCAATTTTTAAAGAAGGTTGGTTTAATCTTTCTGCAATAATTTACAGATGATATGAATTTTAATTGAATCCCTTCGTGATACAACTAGGCCATGGGGCACTTGGTAGGAATGTTTTATTCCCTTGAGAAAAAGACAATTAACAGATTCTATAGGCCTATGTTTTTCACTTACATGAGTAGATATACGATAGTTTGAAGAATGGCATGCTAGATAAATTGTCGCGTGTGCAAGGTTTGAAGCTTTTATCCCTATTGCATTAGCAGTCGATTAGCAGATTCTAAAGTTGTTGCATGCTTTTGGTAATACCAGAGCAGCGTGCTTGGTGAATTTGTTGTTAAATCAATGAGAGCCATTTGTTTGAAAGCGAAGTGACATGTTTTCACATTATCTGATTGCACAACTACAACCACAAACTGGAGGTTACCTTAGACAGTTTTACAAGGGAAGGTAGCCTGATGATTGTCATTAGCAGAGTGTGAAGTCAATTTGCGACGCGACTTCTTTGGGAAAATTAGTGGAGAAGTAGGCTTGGCACATTGGGGCATCGCGATGTTTCATCAAGTCACGGAACGGAGCATAATTGCATTACCGGTAGACCTAAACTAAACTACGTTCGAAATATCTGGTCACTTTGAGAATTCTATCTATTTCTCAACAATAGATTTGTTGGGAGACTAAATTTCGTATTATTTTTTCGGCGCATTGTGATTTAATTGGCTATCAAACACCTAATACAATTTTAAAGAGTGCAGCTTTAACACACTGATTCATTACAATTGATGACTGACTGATGCAAGAAGCCATACTCATCAATACAGCGTTTTCTATACCTGGGCCTCAATGTCAGCACAACTCCTTGCATCTAAGGTTTTTGCGCCTGATTTATTTTCAATGCCGTCTTATGTCCTAATGAACTTTCACCACAACTTCACTTTCTCCTAACGTGTTTATCTCTTCTTGTGGAGTCATCTCTTCACCACCAACCATTACTCAAATTGACATCCATTCACATTGCATTATTTTTTGCCACAAAAAAGAAGGGTAATGGTGTAATCTGCTTTCACATTCAACGGGTGTTGGTTGTTACGGGGACCTTTTACACTTCCCATTCTTGAAAAGACATAGTGACCTCAATCACCACAGCCATTTTATTCTCAGCTCATTGTTTGATAAGAAATTGATGTGTGGTTGACTACATACGTAACTTAGTACAATTTGAAAATCCTATAGGTTTAAAATTGTTTGAAACATTACTGAGAAGATCATTACAACCTACACATGGAATGAGATGAGGATAAAAGTGAACTTGACTCCAGGAAAATGAGCACAAGAACCATAAGCCTATTGCAATTTGCAATGTGTATTGTCAAGTGTGAGAAAGAGTCAAGCATGGCGTCCCAACTTGCCTCATATTCTCACTTTTCCACTTTCTCCTCTGTCATCTCCAATATATCGCTAGCAGCTAGTGATTGTCAAGAACTGCAATAATGTTGAATTGTGGAGAGGAGTTACACAGTTCTGTTGACACAGTAAACAAGACGGCGACTTATTTATTTGCCAACGATGAGGATGTAGTATGTAAAAGAATTGTTCGTCCATGTCTCATTTCACTTCCTAAAGCTCATTATAAACGAAACTTTAGGAGACTACAAACTAGAGTTCCACAAAGTTTGATGACCAACAAGTAGCGTCAAAGGTAAAAAGGCTTACCTAATCACTACAACTCCACAAGTCAGATTATGCCATTTTTGGGACCGGTAGTTGTAACTTTGCTGACGTAGGTTTCGACAGACGATTGCAGTTCATTATAACCTTGAGGCACAGTGAGACTTCGTTGGAGCCATGATGGTACATAGTAGGTTTGCGACGTCTTATCGGGTTAGCATATTGAGTCTATGTCTAAGGAAAAATATACTATGTCGTTGACAATCATGACGTATTGATGTTGTGTTTGTGTAGAATGTGTGAAAGCAAAACTTGTGTCGCAAGGCGGTTATCTCATAAAATCTTTCGTGTGAGATGACTATAAATTCAAACTATTTCATATGCTCGAAAGTGCTTTCGAAAATTAAAAACGACGTTTGAATGCTGTTTGTTGGATGTAAATGTAAGGCTCAGAAACGATCATCCCTTGATTTAACTTGAAAAGTATTGGGTTAAAACTTTTTGTGTACGAAGGATGACAATCGAGGATAATAGATGACGGTTTCACTCTGTCTAATTGTGATTGCTGCTTTGCTTTGTTTCAAAGTTTTGAACTTCGATTTGCGTATAGTTGTCTCTTTCGTAGGCAATTTACGTAATCACCAAAGCGACAAGTTTCTAACGAAACAATTTCAACTTATGAGAAACAAGACACTTTTCTTCAACTTTAGAACAACGATGGAGGGAAATACTTCCCAGGAAACTCTAAAGCTACAGTACATCCGCTTTACACTCAACGAACCTTTCTCCGTCAAAGTAAGTGGCAAATATTCCAAAACCAATTTGTAGTACATATATAGGCATGCAGGAGTTTCTACACATGCTGACGATGTGTAGAAAACAAAGCAAACATCACCATGTATCATCCTGCCCCTATCATAACTGAAATATTTCTTCGTCTAATTCGCCAATTAAACATAGTTGCAGTTGTGGATAAGAGAGAACCTTCTACTAGTGCTGACTATTGCTGGAGTTTTTCTTGGATCTACTATAGGATTTGTCGGGAGGACATTGGACCCTTCAAAGCTTGTGATCGAGTTAATTTACTTTCCAGGAGAATTGCTGATGAGAATGCTAAAGATGTTGATATTGCCACTGATCATTTCATCTCTGGTCACAGGTAACATCTATTGCACTCTCTATTTTTTCTGGGACAAATACGGTTTCCTCGATGATACAGGAATGGCGCAACTGGATGCCAGATCTTCTGGAAAAATGGGTAGTCGTGCCCTCCTGTACTATATGGGAACAACGATTCTCGCTGCAATTGTGGGAATTATTATGGTAGTCAGCATCCACCCTGGCGATACTTCCATTAAGCAAGCATCGATATCTCAAGCTACTTCACGACAAATCTCAACCACGGATGCACTGATGGACATTGTTAGGTGAGTCTGACTTCGAACGCGTCCCCCTGCCAAATTTATACAAGTATTGACATTTGACGTAGTTTAAAAGTATTGAAGACATAAATACACTCGTGAGTATTTTATTTTTCAATAATATAGAAATTTGTTCCCTGAGAATCTTGTGCAAGCATGCTTTCAGCAAGTTGCTACAGTCATCAAATCTGTGGAGGTAGGGGTTTGTGGGTGATGAACATCATGGAATGATGTGAGGGGTGAAAGTTGGACATTTGTAATGGTTTTTATATTTATGTATGGAACAGCGCATTAGTGGAAATATGACAGAGGACTCAGTTGTCGTAGAGTACACAAAGACATTCGAGATGAAGGATGGAACAAATGTGATGGGACTCATTGTTTTTTGCTTGGCATTTGGCTTGATGGTTGGACAACTCGGCCCAGAGGGGAAAACGATGACGGATTTTTTCTGCATTTTGAACGACATTGTAATGCGTATGGTGGGAATCATTATGTGGTAAGAAGAAGTGTCCAACAATTCGTCCAAAAGAGACATACCTGATCAAATCCTTCTCAGGTACTCCCCTCTTGGCATAATGTGCTTAATTGCTGGCAAAGTAATGAAAATTGACGACTTGGAAAAAACTTTAAACCAGCTTGGCCTCTACATGATCACTGTTTGTGCTGGACTCTCCGTGCACGGGCTGATAACTTTGCCCCTGATTTACTTTATTGTCACACGAAAAAATCCGGCTACGTTTTTCAAGGGGATGCTGCAAGCCTGGGTAAAGATCTGATTCATAGCACAGTTTTACTTGTTTCAGTTTTAATAGTCTATTAAGAAGCAATTAAATTATTATTTTTAGATAACGGCGTTGGGAACGGCGTCAAGGTAAAAGTTGAGGGGCATCTCTCTCCTATATGGTGGATACATTTAGAAATGTTACCGTTTGTTCTTCCAAATAGCTCTGCAACCCTACCAGTCACATTTCGTTGTTTGGAGGAAAACAACTCAATTGATAAGCGAGTGACTAGATTTGTCATTCCAGTTGGTAAGTGAAAGTATTACAGGTCTCACAGACATGATTCTGGAGAGTTTGCTCATGGTGTCGTTATCTACCATAAGGTGCTACCATAAACATGGACGGAACCGCTTTGTACGAAGCAGGTATTGTAGTCATTTTGTCATTTGCTTTAAGAAATTTAAAGACCAGAGAGCTAACACCTCAATATTGGATTAATGTTGATATCTTCCAGTGGCAGCAATATTTATTGCACAAATGAACGGTATACATCTTTCTTTTGGTGATCTCTTGACAGTAAGGTGAGGCACTCCTGGAACAATGAACAGTACAATCCAAATTAATTGATATGTTATTGCAAAGTCTCACTGCGACATTGGCATCGGTTGGAGCCGGTAAGCCAAGTCTTGGAAAGTGATCCCTAATGTTTAACTTGAAAACGTTGGTTTGGTTTACCCTGGAGGGGCATTGTGAGAAATGCAAAATATTAGTTATCCTCCTGTGAATTCAGTTTGCATGTTTTGCATGCTTAGTGACGGTTAATACGTTTTATGGGTGTTTATAAAAATATAGCTCTACAAATTTTAATCGTGGGGATGTTTCTTTTCTTTTCAAGCGTCCATCCCCAGTGCGGCTTTGATCACAATGATTTTAGTTCTCACTGCTCTGAACCTTCCCACTGAAGATATTTCGCTGTTGTTCACAGTTGACTGGCTTCTGTAAGAAAAACAATGTAAAATAAAATTCCTTGCCAAGAGCTGGACTCCATAATTGTATTTGTTCCACAGGGACCGTCTGCGTACATCCATAAATGTCCTTGGTGACGCGTATGGAGCAGGGATTGTGCATCACCTAAGTAAAGATGAGTTGGCCAGGATGGATACTGAGAATGTGAGAAGAATGTCCACAGTGTCCATCCATGCTATTCCTCAAGTCCAGGGGAACGCCGCTTTTTCAGAAAAACGCCGGACATCTTTTCAAAAAATGGAACATCGATCAGTCATATTGCCACCCATTCCCAAGGAAACCACGAATGGAAAGCTGTACAGCACCGAAACGGAAATATAGGACAGTTTTGCGAGTAATTTTTTCTTTCGTCATTGGAATAACACTCATTACCAACAGTTTCAATGAACAATTAAACTATACCACAGGATAAAAGTTGCAAAGCGTGGCACAACCGTATGGAATATGTCATGTTACCCCAATCAACGACGTAGGTTAGATTTAGAAATGGTTTCCAGGACGTCTTTTTCTTGGGCCATTTGTACCTCTACTACTAACCTATTGTGATTCGATTAATCATGCTGATTGAAATTTATTGACAATATCTTGACGCCAAAATTACATTAAGTTATGGTATTACCTGCCACTCATGAAAGGGGATGCACTTCCAAAATTGAATGTTTCTAGTCAAAACATACCAGTGCTGAAAAAGATTATAGAATTTATGCTTTACTGTAGGGCTTGAGCTAGAAAGGAGCAACGATTTCATATAAATATTAACTACTAAGTAGTTTGCAAATGACAATGTCATTGTAAAGGAGTGTCATTCATGTAATGATGAATAAAATGAAACCTTGTCCAAAATTGGATTAGATATTTTATTATTATTACGTCAAACAATTAATATAATTTTTATAAAAATATGGTTTTTACCTTTTACAGTTATCTTAAAGTTATACAACTGGTAATAGTAGGGTGAAAATTAATACAATGGCAGTATTGTAGCAACAACAATAAGTGATAAACATGGAACAAACCATGTTGTTGGATAACCCAAAATCAAATATCGTTAATAATAGATACGTGTGGAGGCCACAAGAACCTTGCGTAACCTATCGTGCGTAAGTTTGGCTAACAAAAGCCAAACTTTCACAAATTGAACATTTTACACCACTCAAGAATTGACAAAAAGGAAAGAAAAATCGGGTAAACTATATGAAGTTCAAAACAGGAGAAAGGGATCAAAGATTGGCCGTCTTCCATCTCTCTTAACAAATATTTCCCTAAATTATGTCTAATCAATCAGACAAAAGACCTGAGACCGGAAGAATATTTTTGTTTCGTTTTAGCGTATTTTAGTTGGCACATTAGCAGGTCATTATCTTGTCAGTACAATTAAATTACTGTTCGCAATACAGAATTTTTCAAATTAAGCATATTTTGAAGACGGAAGTCAGTTTTAAAACGTTGTGCAAACTACACATTCGTCATGCCTTTCCACTGAATAACTCTCTGTCAAGTTACTTCATGATCAATTGAAGCGTTTTGTGAAATTTGAATATCATAACATTCAGAAGTGTGGAATAAATGTGGTTTGAACCATCAAGTCAAGATTGTCGGAATTCGTTAATCTGTCAATTCTACTCCTTTGTAATTAAGGTTAGTTTGGCAACAATGCAATATCATGATTTTTGAGGCACGTTCATTCATCATCATAGCACATGAACATGTAGAGTTTACATATAATTCATCAGATTGTCCAATCAATCAGATTTCCTAACCGTCCCTTTACTACTATGTCTCTATATAATAATTGATATTCCCAATGATTTAAAACTACAACTTTCTCCAAATAAAAAACGCTCTTCGTTGTAGGCGTATAAGATCAATGAAACTACCGATTCTTTGGTACGTTCCATTCAGTTTGTACAAAAATTATTCCTAGTGGAAGGACTTCCCAATTACATAAAATTATTATCTGCCAATAAATATAAAGCTAGACATGATTAGCTTCACAAGTCTCATGAGTTATTCGTTAGTTACAATTTTAACCTATCTAATTGTTCATATTGGTTGGTTCATTTTCGACCCCCCCAACTACATTAACAATTAAGAACCGCATTGACTCTTACTAAGAATTTTAATCCGCTATTATTGTTGTTATGTAATAGGCGTGAGGTTTAATAGTTAGTGAAACTACAGCTATAAGACCATCTCGATCTCATAGAGACCGACAGTAATTCAGTAATGGAAAAAATTGCACTATGTTCACGATTGACTGCTGATTAATCATAGGTAAGGTAATTAAATGACGCATTACTAATTGTAAGTATTAGATAAATCAACACATCTATAACCTGAGAGTACGTGTAAAGCTGCAAAGCAACAGGTACAGCTAGCCTATTTGTTCTTATGATAGTAAGGAGGAAAACGTGTGTAAATTGATAACATTAATGGATCCGCGATATTTATCAATAATTTATCAATAATCATCCAAGAGAAAAAGTTGGAAAAGTCAGGAGGGATATTTTTTTTGGTCCATGGTGGAATTGAACCAAAAAGGATAGAGATTCAATGTCTCATCGTCATTACTTTTTGTAATTGATTCCTCACGTGGTCCTCATAGAATAATGCACCTTTTGCTCTTTTTTCGTTGCTGCTTCAAAAGCGGGCGTTCCATTTGCTGAAACTGTCTAACTATTTGCACCAAAGTAAAAAATGCCTGATCCACGTTCATCCGCAATTTTGCACTGCACTCAATCAATGGAACTCGAAGCTGTCGAGCCAAATTTTGGGCCTCTTCGCGACTGACCTGAATTCGAAAAAGACATTACATTTTTTGGCCGATAACTCATTTCTAACAATTCTTTACTCACCACTCGTGACATCTCAAGATCCACTTTATTGGCCACTATAAGCATTGGGAACTCGTCACGGTCCTTGACTCTAAGTATTTGACGATGGAACTTTGTTATCTCTTCAAAAGAAGAGCGTTCAGTAACAGAGAAGACTAGCAGAAAGCCTTCTCCCGACCGCATGTATTGTTCCCTCATTGCACTAAATTCCTCTTGGCCAGCGGTGTCCAGGACTTTAAAAAAGTATGAGACGGGTAAACATATAGAGGTCAGATTAAAGCCGCCTTAAAATCTTACTGTCCAGTTTTGCAGGAATGTCATCGATAACACACTGCTTGGAATATGAGTCTTCGATGGTGGGATCATAGTCACTTACGTAATAGCTCTGTAAATTGATACAATTTTCATTTATTACATGTTTTCCTTATTTTTTTCAAATAGAGTAATTGCAAGAAACAGAACAAAAGTATAATGCATCTAAATATATGAAGAACTGGATTGGAGATGAGAAGCGTCTTTCTTGCTGCAAACACAAGCCAAGGTGAAGACTTGACAAGATTGAAAGATTGCGTTGTTGATTTTGAATTCACACAAGTCTGCAACCTACACATTTATCAGCGACGCTTCAATGAGGACAATGTCATTGTCTAGAGAGGGCGTTTATTGAGACAAAACAAAACTTCTCTACACTCGTCAACGAATGTCTCTATATCAATGTGTGAATGGTTATTGGAGATAGCAAACGGAAATATACGAAATGACTTTTCAGCCAGAATACATAAGGCAATTAGTAACGCAACGAAGGGAAGGGATTTAATTCCTTCTATAATACTTTGCATTCATTTTCGGTGTAAAAAATATTATCATGCACTGCTTTTTCATCCTACAAACAACTAAGGACTGATTTTTGAAAAATTGTACGATTGTTCAAACCATCCATCTATTCTTATTCACTGTATAATGGGTTCGAATGTGGAGAAAGTATAATAGCAGAAAGTAAGCGAGTGTGAGAAAAAGTATCACATCTTGTGCATAAAACTCAAGCTTTTAGCTAAAAAAGGTGAGTCAGAGAAGAAGAAGAAGAAGAAGAAGAAGAAGAAGAAGCTTGATGAGATTTGGCCACAGGTTCAATTAAAGAATAAAGACATATGAAAAGTGAAATGAGGCTGAATGAATATTGTCCTAATTTGGATGAAAATTATGAAATGTTGAGATTTACTTATTTTATCATTATTGCGAAACTTTTTTGCTTACCTGAATGAACTGAATGGTTATAGCACTTTTTCCAACACCCCCAGCCCCCACTACCACTATCTTATGGTTATTTTGCGGCTGTCGGCTTGACATGATTGGAAGGTTCAAACTTCTTGGACGGAAATTTGGTTTAGCTAGCACATGCACTTGGATGACTTTACTTCACAATTTGTTTTTTTTTTTTTTACAAATTTGCCTTTTTCCTCAGAAAAGATATCCTGCTTGTTAACATAGCCATACTTGAATGAATTGACTTGTCTGTGTGACCAAGGTGTAGAAAAGGCGATATGTGACTGCTAAAAAAAAGTTGCAATAGGTATCCCAAATGTTTGTAATTTTGTGTGAGTTCAGTTCAAGTCGAATGGCTATGGAATATCGAGTTGTATGAAGTACTTTCACTTTCACGATATATCAATCTGCAGTGTGTACGTACGTAATGCACAAAACAATGTGGTTGGTGATGGTAGGCAGGTTAGTTATCTCCTCTGTCCTGTAATATATATCGACGAGAGTCAGAGTCATCATCATCATATTTAAAGGTTCACCTACTCCCACTCATGGATAACATAACGCACGTATCAATCAAATTCACTTCTGACCTCTTCGTCTTCATACACACGAGGAATGATTCAGATGCTGCATGCATGCATGCGTAACTTTGCTTTTAAAGTTTTAGCTGGACGTCTTAGCACTGCACTAATTATTGATTGTGTGTAGTATTGCACGAGTTTCCTTCTGGACTGGACACCTCAATAATTGTATTCCCAAATTCCTTAAAAAATACGCCTGCCTCTGCCTTGAATTTATTTCATTTGTACACCATAAAACAATGCACCATAAAAAATTTGAAATACCATTCTTTCATTGTCCAAACATGAATGCCGACTGACTGATGTTTTTTTTATATGCACAAGCTTGTTGTGTAATTTTAAAAGTATGTTGCAAAAGTCATTTTTTATTTTAACGTATGAAATTGAAAATCTATAGCGATGCGATGTAAGGCGCTGACAATATCACTCAGGGCCTGATTCGGACTTTCAATTTTACAGTCCTAATAATATTGAACCCTTAACTACTTAAGGCTGTCTGTGCCACTCTTTTACATTTCCTTCGACGTGTTGAATAATTAAATCACATTTCAAACTTTTCCACTTAGCATTGGACGGATGATCGATCGTATCTCAGCTCTCAGCAGAGCTCAGTTTTTTTGTCACCAACTTTTAAATGTTTAAACCTCAAACCGATTTTTGATTTTGCTTCAATAAACGCTAGGCAAACAAATTATAGCCAAGTGTCATTTAGTAATTCTGGGCAAGAACAATTAGCAGACGTGACAATCAGATTCTGAGGTTGCTATGCTGGACAGGCTGCTGCTGCTGGAGATAAATAGAGTAGTGGAGAGTGTGTAAAGAAGTGAATTCTGTTGCTTCTAAATGTAAAAAGAGAAAACAGGACAGGAGAGTCTTCTTCTTCTCCACCTACTTTTTCATTACCTCCTACATATCCCCATCCATTAGATTAGACGCTTGCTTTGCTTTGCTTGCTTATGCATGTGTTATACGGACGTGTCGTCATTAAATAGCT